>JAUKNK010000911.1:0-66428 GCA_030765055.1 Mantis religiosa
AAATATAAATAATTGGGTATATAATTTACATGTAATAAAATCAATGCACGAGTTATAATTATACCGAGCGAGTGGGATGGCTCAGGCGGATTCGTCTATGGCTCGCATTCGGGATCGATTATCGTGGAGGCCTACGTGACCCATAGATTGTTTCGAGGGTTTTCCCGGGTCGCCAGGCGAATGTTCGTTGGGTTAATTACATCCCCAACATTTCATCTCTCTCCATTTTATCTCCATTATCGTTTCACATCATCTCCCATCTGGTGGTCTCATTCAGAATGTCTGGGAGCTGCATGGCAGGATGATGTGATCCTAATAACTGTTCGTTTTCTGGTGGGATAGTCGCCAGTCTTCATTTTAGGACCACGGCAAGAGGGATTCCGGTTGTACTGGACTGCCGGGGAGTTTCGAGCTGGTAAAATAACAGGCACCCTCCCACCTACACTGTTGTGATTCCTTGGGTCGGGCACCCTCTGTTCCCTCTCGCCTCATCCTTCCTCCTTGCTATGCCCCACTTGGGGACATAGGTACAAAAGATCAGTCTGTCGACCTGCCAAATCTCCCCTATCCCACCCTATCCCATCCTACAACTCTACCAGAGATCAGAAATTATGGGCAGGAAAGTTGTCAGTGTAGCTAAGGCAATTATGCTTTGCAGTAAACTCAGCCAACAAGATATACATTAGGTCAAGGCTCCGGTACCTGGATATCGGAATGTTTAGTATTCAGTTGTTCTACAAAAATTCAGGTATAAAGAGTTCTAAAAATTACAAAGGGAAAAGAATCATTAGAATTTAACAATAAAATAACAATGGTGTTTCACATGCGAATAAGACGTGTGATTGGCGGAGGAACTGGCGGAGTAGTCATGACTGTGTATTTCTAAAATTAACCATCTTACGGAAGTGTTTTACAGTTATCGATTAACGGCAGTACGTAGAGCCTGAAGACCGCAAAATGGGTTGTCCATACCCGGCGATTGCCGCAAAAGCATTCACCACTTAACATTTCATCAGTTTACGCTTTCTTGTTTTTACGCAAACGATTATTTGAAATCATAAATTTATAGATACATAGAAGTTACCAGATATAGAAAGTCGATAGTTGTCTACTCTGAGAATCATCCACGTATATCCTGACAGAAGGTTCACAATGTTCAGCATTGTATCAGCCGGCAGTATATTTATAAAGGACCGAGATATTTGAGATGGCATCAAAAAGTGTCACACGCTGAAAACCCAAAGAACTAGAGAAATTGATAAGTGTAATCCTAAGATCTGCAATCACATGTTTGGCGCCACAGCGTCTCGTAGCGGGAAGCGGAACGAACTGTTTTTGACCCAAAACTGAGAAAAAAAAGATCTTTAGTCCTTGAGTGTGAGAAAAAGAGAGCGAAAGAAAGTTGAACTTGACCTAAGCAGTATTAAAACAGCTGACTTCACCTGTTGCATCTTGTAGCAACGACACGGTCAAACAAAGAAAGGGCAATTATAGCCCTTTAGAATACAATGGACTCGTCACAGAACCCAAACAAAGAGGTTTAAAAAAATTACTAACTTCCGTGACATTTCCGTCTTGTATCAACAAAGTGGGAGCCTATTTATATCCATATGCCCACAACCAGCCCAAGGACCACATGTTACAGTAGAACACACTAATGTAACAGTTGGATATCATAAACTATGTCACTGAACTGAAATTCCCAGCAATCCTTATTACTAGCTCGAGCTGTTTGGTGACCTAAAATGTTTAAAAAATGAAATAAGTAAAAAATATCTGTTGTGATTCATTCATATGACTTTTTCTATAAAATCTTCAACAAATTATTATTACAAATAGTTAATCTTCTATATGCAACGAGTTAGACATTTGTAGAAATGTTTTTATCCCATGTTTACTCTAGGTACAATCGGAGCAGAAGATTACAGTAACAGTCTGCTTTTCGATGTGTCACTTGACTAATGCCTACTAATCATTGTCACTTCACTTTATTTTTACAATAACTACACTTTCTTCACATCGACGTAGCGACATAAAATATACGCTTGACATAGCCTCTTCTTCCGGACAGTTTACTTGATGGGGAATCGAACGCAAAACATCTCGAATCTTTTCCGTTACAGCACTCACTGGTGACATTTTCTGGGAAAATAACGATTTTTGTCGTACGACACTCACACCCTAACTCACTCTACTTCGCGAAACTCTACGACAGTTACTCTTCAGACTCACTGACTTGCTTCATCAGACTTCTCGAGATTTGCGAGAGCGCTCGCTTTTAGCATTTTAAAGTTTCCACACAGTATTGCGACGTTTGAGATGGCGAAATTTATAGAAGGTTCTGGTTATCTGATGATATAGCTTATCGTGTTTAGAAGAGCGCGGCTTATCTCTTCACGATTCCGACTGCCTGGTACTGTCCTCCCGATAATTTTGGGCCTTAGCCGCCACAATGCAGTAGTATTAACTGATAATCACATCTTTTAAGAGCTGGTCACAGCGTGATAGCTTTGAAAATACATTATATTTCCATAGCCAGGACATAATAAAATAACGACTTCCCATTTGAGAAAGGTTTAAGTATTCAAAAATACAAAAGACCACAAAGAACTCTCAAAAATAACTTTCTTCACAAACAAAAATTCACGGTTTATCAGTTATACGCGCGCGCGCGTGTATGTGTATAAACAGCATAACTCAAAAACCAAAAATCAGTTAAACATGAAATTTGGGATGAGTTCAGGAGCTTCCAAGGTAGTGACACAAAGATTTGAAAAAAACACCTCCACCCCAACTACTTTTTATGCAGAAAACTTTTTATTATTTTTTATTTTCCCAAAACAGGTGCAAAAATGTGTTTAAAATTATAACATATTTTATTTAAAAAAGTTAAATGTATATTTTTGAATTTTCGGGGAGAAGTTTGAAGACCATTTTATTCTGAACGTCTTTTGTAAGAGATAGAGAAAATCTTACTTAATAAAAATGTAGATCTCTTGGAAACATACAATTTATGTGAAATGAATCTTTTCTGAGTTAAACAGTTAAGTTATTCTTTGAATTTTCAAATATTTATAGTTTTCTCGAGTGTAAAATAATCTTCTCGCTACTCAAAGAGGACGAAATTTCAAAGGCATAGGGATCAGCTCTTGAAAATGTTGACTATTCTTTTACCTACAAACCTACTGCACTTTTCCATTGACATTGTACTTATAAGTAGGGTCAGGGAATTAAGGAGAAAATCCTTTTTTCCCCTAGTGTATGAAGATGATACCCAACTTAATATATATTAATTGTGGATGACTATAGGTAAGAAAATGAAGGATTTTTTATCTGTCCCTTTTTTGCCTTTTTTGGCTATTTTTTATTTAAATGTACTTTTCTTAGAATGTTTATTTGTCCGTTTCACCTTTTCAGCTATTTTATAGCATTTTTGTTTCGTTTAACGATTTTATTTTTCAGTTTTAACCTCTTTTGACTATATTTTCCCTCTAGAGTAAATTCTAATTTCTTTCAGCTAATAGGCATTCCTAGGAGTTTACAGGTGAGATGACCATTTCTATTGTATTTAAGTCATTAGCACGAACGGAGAACCTAGTAAACCCTCTCTAAATATCCGGTTGCTTTTCTCCATACGATTTCACTCGTTTCAAGCGTGCAACAATGATATCCGTTGATGTGTAGAGAAGCTTTTCAATGTTTCGCAACACGATGTCAGAAAACAAACGAATCTTTATACCTAAGAATTTAGAGATGACCTGTGATAATTGCAATGCCAACTGAGGTAAGCTTTCTGAAGCTGAATTTCTGTAGCCCGAGGGTGGTTAAGCCAAGTATGATTTAATTATATCTATTTTAATTACTTTCTCCAGAACGTCCTTTCTTGGAACGTTCTTTCTTTCCTGACTGCTGAATCAGAGAAGCATTTGTTACATTTAGTTTTCCTCGCTCTGTGTGTTGCATATCACTTTTTTGTCCATTTATATCCCGCCTTGAGAACGGGCGGCCGTTCTCCTTTAGAACGTTTCGAAAGTGGGTTGGACATTCGTTGGGTTTTAATCATTAGATCACGCACACATTCACACTAATTCATATTTCCAGACTTTGGGGAAGATGAGGAATTATCTTGGTCGGAGAAAAGTCCCCACCCCTACCGCCGGGAATCGAACCGGGCAACCCTAGCACGACAGGCAGGTGCTTCCTGAGCTATGGGGCCAGCCGCATGTCACTTGAATGTTGTACTTTTAAACTTATTCATTAAATAACTATTTGAAAATTAATTTATTAATTTGTAGGAAACACTTCTTTGATAAGACCTGAGCTTTTCTGGCAACGAATATGCTCACGGGCAGCAAACCAAGTGAAACGTCGATGTCTAATCGTCTTTTCGCCTGGCTTGCTGCCCTAGAAGAAAGTGAGCACTTCTTTGATTTTTTTGCCAATCTTTAGATTCTTTTTGGGGTAGTTTTAGATCCTTTTAAAGATCCTTTTAGACGATTTGTAGCACGTCAACTTCCTAGCATACATATAAGTAAATACACAGTAAAACCGTTTTTGCAAATCTTTATCTGGATTAACTTGAACTAGATAGAATAGGTTTTCAAAATTTTTATATGTATTTCTTCATAAGTTCACTTACAAACATTGTCTATTTACTCCTTATAGAAGCAAAAGGATATGTGAAGTAGTTAGTGAGATAAGGGTGTTTAAATGAGCCAATTTAACACGGATGGTATTTTCCCAGCACTTTTGAAGCGTTTCCCAGACAACCAGTTCGCCACAGGCTGTTCATGCGTGAGTAAACATACGAGAAGCCGGCCGACGCGACATATTCCAGGAGTGGGAGACCGTGTGTATGACGAAGGGCCACTTTTTGTTCTTGACTGCACCAGACCTTGAATGGGGTGAACTAAATAATGGCGTAAATGAGTCAACAAGTGTCGAGACCCTCCATCGAACTCGAAGCTCGTCCCTCAGGTCATGCCAAGCTTCCCTTCATTTAGTTCCACGACAAAGCTAAACAAAATGAAAGTTATCTTTTAAAATCAAATTTTACTCCATGTGCCAGTGAATAGCACTACACCCAGTTTTAAAAAAGTAGCTACGTTCACATGAGTTCCCTACAACTGTTCCAAAAACTATTCTAAGAGAAATGCATACTTCTAACTCCTTCTAGTTAACCCAAAGAATTTTTTTTACGCATTTCGTTGTGTGTATAAGAAAAATACAGTAGGCTAAAGTAATAGCTTTTAAAAAAGCTTGTCACAATGTACCAACGTTAAAATCCCATATTATTTGTATAAGTATGAGAATGAATAGCGACTTCCCGTTTAAGAAAATATAGTTTTTTTTTATTTTTATCAAATTTAGGTCCTCCAAGGTTAAGTCATATCGGACGATGAAATGAAATGGATGAAATGTTGCTCAAGTGAGCCCAGAGTCCATAGATTTTAGAGTTACCCAAAATTCGTCTTTCAGAATAGGAGAAAACCCTGGTGCTGGTCATCATCATCATTTTCTTCTTCTTTTTCTTCCTTCATGCTTTAGGCATTACTGCCTGTTGCAGTCTACATAATTTATTTTAGTGGTTCCACCGTTTTCTTGGTTTTCCTATACTCCTGTTTTCTACTGGTCTATAGTTCATAAAATAGAGTGGTAATCTTTCTTTCTCAATGTTTGTACATGGGTTACCCATTTACTTCTATATTCTTATACTCTGTCGAATATCTCTAGCTCTTCGCGTATATCTCCATTTCGTTTGTGGTCGATTTTTCTATATCCCGCAATGATTTTTAAAAGTTTCTTACATTTGCCTGAAGTTTTCTTTTATCTTTTTCAGGTATAACCCATACTTCGCTGCCATATATTATTTTAGGAACTGACATTACTTTGTAAAATTTTAGAATGACAATACAATACGTATAACTAGGACCCGGAAGTTGACCTAAAAATTCTCTAAAATGCCCTTAAAATATAAAATCTGCACATAAAATGTAAAAAATGACCTAACAAAAATTAACAATTTCTTTCATAATAAATTAATAACTGTCACAAACAAATAATGAATATATCGTTGAAATAACATTTTAAAATTAACTTTCTTAGTAAATAATTCAATTATTGCTACTAAATAATAAATAAATTCAAAATTCATCAGATCATTTTCGATTTTATAAAATATGAAAAAATAAGTTACTGTACTCATTAGCCAAACATACCTTACTTAGCGTTGGTCATCTTCAAGTTATCAAAAGTAAAGGAATAGCGATTGTCAGCTAAAACTGTTTTATACTTCGAGAAACTTCTCTCCACTTCCATAGATGTTATAGGTGCATATTTGAAAAAAAAACACTGTGTCACTGCCTGTTAAATCCTGTCCAAAAATATCAGTTCTGAAGTTTTCTCCTGACAAGATATCGGCAATCGGACAAACTGTTTGGTATCATTTATTTTTGTCTAACATAAATTTTAGTTTCTGTCTAATTTTATCCCCAATCTCACCTTTTACATTTTGTATCCTCTCTTACGCAATACTTACTAACTTAATCGACTTATCCAATGGCATGCCTTGTTTTTTCAAGGCGGGTTACGGTATCCGTAAAAAAATGCAAAATTTGATTTAATGAAGGCTAATTTACCTTGGATTTGAGTATAAGAAAACTGATCCTGTGTGCTCTCAATTGCCTTAGAATCTACCCTATCAAAGCTATTCACCACTTCTCTCGCCATTTGAAAATTTTTACAGTGGTATATACATGCAGTTGCATGGGTCAGGGTCAGGTCGGCCACGGGAATCGAACCCGGGTCTCCCGAATGCGGGCTGTAGATGAAACTGCCCAATAAATTCGTGAAAAAGAAAGAAAATCACCGGAAAATGCATCTAAACTTTAAAAAATGACTTAATTATAAAAATGTGGAAAAAATGCATTTTGATGACCTATAAAAACTACATATGTATAACGTATTTGTTCCAGAATGCACTTAATTTCCAATAAGCATCATCTGTGACTACTCAGAAAAAAGATGACTTTTCATCAAAATTCGGGCCCTAATTATAACTGAACAATGGAAAAGAAAAATAATTAGTTATAGCTGGATTAATGAAAGAATATTTGCGGTAAGATTCAGAATCCATACAGGCAATTTAACAGTCATAGCCGTCTATGCCTCAGAAGAAGGTAGACAAGAAGAAACAGAAAACCCTGGCAAAAACCTTATCCAGGTAACACACTCTGTCCGAGATTCGAACTCGGGACCTCTAGAACGTCTACGCTACTATCTACGCTACTGAGGCGGGCGAGAAAAGATAGATATTTGAAAATTCAAACCAGTAAGAAGGAAGGTCTTAGAAATTGTTATCCTCACAAAAACGTTGTTTGACATTAACTTTGAGTTTTAACGTGAAGCTGATATTGCATACATGGACATATTAGGCAAACATGGCCATCTGTAATTCAACGTAAGTTAATAACCAAGCTGGCCATATAGATGATGCAACAAATACTTAGGTTTATTGAAATCCCAAATTTTGACGTAGCACCAATCAGAATTAAGTATTACGGTAACTTAGCAAACAAAACAGAAAAAGGAACCAATGATTTTATTCTTAAATTCTTTATTCTGGCTTGAACTCTCGAAGAGGGTAGACGCATTTTCGGTAAAAGACTTCTTGAAACTAATAGAAGTTATTGGAGTTCATCATTTATGAACGCTTAGTATACGTTTAAAATATACATCGAATACGCGATGCTACGATAAATAATTTAAGTAAAAAAAACCCGTTGCATCATTTATAAATAAAAGGAGAAAATTAAAATATAGTAAAGGGCTATATACATCAATGGGAAAAGACGCATGTAAAGAAGAAAATGATGCCGAGAAATATAATTCCAAGTAAAGTGAAATGGTATTAATTATTTATTCTATAGTTGCCCCAAAAGTGAAATCCCTTTTTTATCGATACCACACCTGAGAAGTTTCACATCTCATCGCTCGCCGCTGCTGCCGGAGAGAGGATTTATAGAAATATTCGAGAGCATCATCTTCACGGCTTTTAGACGAAAGGTTCATTGCTTTTACATCAAGGTACGGTTTGGCTTCTACACGCGTCGCCACACCGAGAGAGCGCGAAATTTTTGCTCGTGTGAGGCGTAGACCTCACGACGGGGCGAATCCTACTTCAGATATGTCACCGCATCGTGTGATGTAAATCCAACCCACACGGAGGGGAACCGCTCCAAACGAGATCGAAATATTTTGTTTTCTGAGAAATTGTCTGTCCTCTTACGGTTTAAAAGTTACGCAAATTCGTTCAGAACTCAAAGAACGAGAGGCTATTCTCAGAACTTTCACGATAGGTAACTATGTATTTTGTCGTGTAAAGAGTAATTTTAGGTAACCCGTGTAAGAGAACTGGGAAAGAATGGGAAGATTTTGAAAAAATTCTTGCCGCAACTTAATATAATCTCTTCGTTTTCGTTCATTGACAGACATCATCTCTGCTCTATGTGGGGCCTGTATGCCAAAACTCGGGTGAGTAGTATAGCTGGAAGTATGCGAAAATGAGTTCGGAATACGTAGCAACATATAGGCATAAGAACACAGCATTGTACGGCAGCAATCTACACATGACTGATGTAAGGAACGGCGTCCACCACAGAGCTGACGAGGGATGTGCAGCAGCTACTTGCACGCGGTACTTTGCAGGCTTCAGTTTTGGGCGTTGCATTTCTACTCCGCACCAAAATTTTGGTGCACATGGTTTATACACAGCAGACATACCCTCAAATTTGCAGGTGCGTAGTGGTGTGAGTACAGTGACAGTTCCCTTGTAAGCAATAGCTAAATGTTTTAAGAGCTGGTCGGTGTGTGATAGCTTCCGTTCCCTTTTCATCACCAGGAGAGCAAAAATAGAATAGAGACTTTTTTTAGTTAATTGATGGAAATTAATCATTTCTTCACACTAGCCGTATATAGGCTAACGTTTTGATAGAGTTAACATGAAAAATGCAATGCCATGGCCGGGATTTGAACCACGGATCTTCTGGTTTCCGTCCAGTCACTCTTACCCTTTGAGGTACCATGGCCAACGTGTATTGTGTATTCTAATGAGACAAAATTTTTTCTCTGTACTATCTTGCTTATCTCTTACGGTTTACAAGTTATGCAAAATTATATAATTCAGAATGGAAAGAACTTGACAGCCTATTACCAGAAAAGACAAGATATGCATTTCGTTTGTTACCAAAATATGTCAAACATGTCCTATTTTACTGAAAACCTTTAAGAGCTATTTTTGAGAAGCCCCATATTTTAGGAAAATGTTTCATATAAGAGATAGTCTAGCGCGCAGTTTCTTGAATATTTCAATATTTTACAAAGTTGTATTTTTATCTATACTGGTACATACACACAATTCAAAAATTTCATTTCCAGTGAAATCTAGGTACCTATCACTTTTAGTATCAAATTGTTGAACGCAATGCAGCACTTCTCCACCTGTTATGCACAGACGGATTCAAATGTTTTCCGGGCCACCACGTGCGCTTAGCTACGGAAGGGGAGGCTTATCTAAAAGTTATGCCAAGTGCGGTATCAAAGGTCATACCTGCTCTACAAGACTGGGGAGCGTAATGTGTTTCAAGAACCAACATATTTCCTTTAGTTGTGAAGAAGTAATAACAGAATAAATAAAACATTAACGTTACAAATTCAGAACGACTCGCAGCGACATCACATATAAGCGAAGAATTAGAGGCAATCATAAAAGTATCAAATGAATCTTGAGTTAAAGCAGAAAGTTTTCCTTTCTAATACTCACAACCTTCTTTGCCCATTATCAACTACCATATATACTTTATTCATCATATAAAACTTAACCTTTCTTTATCAGGGAGTTTCAAGATCTTATAAATTTAAGTTACCTTTTTCATGTGTGTTTTTCACTTGTAGCACTTATTTTAGATATTTCATGTTTAGTTAGGAATAGTCAAAGAGATTAGTTTTGGTAATAAAATAAAGAAGTAATGTAAAGTAGGTAATGGTGTAACCATGACAACGTAATATAAGAAAAGGTTGTTTTAAGTGTTTTAAAAAGATTTTCTTCTTCTGCTTATGAAAGTCGTAAGACATGTAACTGTCTCTCCGAGTGTCTGCAGAAACAATTGTGTGTGTGCATCTAAGATGCATAAGTAGCGTGTGCGCGAGAAAAGAAATAGGTCATCGTGGCATCTACCGCTGGTTGTAAAAACACTACATTAATAATATTTGTAATTGTGTCAAAGAATTTAAATATGTTTATGAGGAATTATACTAAATTTCCATCTTTGAACAAGAAAAGTATTATTCATTCTTCAAAAATAGTAATACTATCTTTATCAGCCCCGTTACCACCACCCTGAGGCCCGCCTTGGTAGCGTAAATGGTAGCCTGTCTGCCTCACGTTCAAGAGGTCCCGAGTTCGAATCTCGTTCAGGGTGAGTTACCTGGATAAGGTTTTTTCGGGGTTTTCCCTTATCCTTCAAGACGAATGTCGGGTAACTGTAAGTTCCATGGACCCTGGACTCATATGAGCATCATATCACCCAAGTCATTCACCGTCCGATATGACTTAACGCTGGAGGTCGTAAAATTACACACAAAAAAAAATCCTGAGAAAGGAAAAGATCTCATTGCTCAACAATTACAGATGCTCCTAATTATCCAGAATTGCAGGAGAAACTTATAGATTTCTTCAAAATCGTCACCAAAGATGAGAAATGAATCTGCATCCACCTTCATCCCAAATCATCTTAATCATCCCAAATAACCCTACTTCAAGATGGTGCGACAAAATGGTGCAACATCATAGCATCTTCAAACATGCCTGCCTCGGTAGCGTGGTGGCAGCATATCTGCCTCACGTTCAAGAGGTCCCGAGTTCGAATCTCGGTCAGGGTGAGTTACCTGGATAAGGTTTTTCCGGGGTATGCCCTTATCCTGAAGGAGGACGTAAATTTAAAAAAATCGTCACACACCATTATAATCATCACAAAATTTCACTTCACACTAACTTAAAATGCACTAATGACATACAGCCATTTTAACACAGTATTTTATTTCTTACTTTTTAGAAATTCGTGTAAAAATTCTATGACAAAATTATTTGATACAACCTGTATGTTTTTATGACCTGTACATTTTTTCGTCAAAAAGATTTATGCTATGTATTACGGTTTCCTATTTATATTAAGTTGTATCGTAAGATATTTCATTTTTATTTATTTTAGTGTTTTGGAGAATTTATTGTGTTTCTTTGGTTTCACAATCCTATTTAAAGATGGGATGGCTAATGTGGCGTACATTGTAAGCATGTGTCAGTCTTCAGTTGTTAATAAACAATCACAAAATGGAAATAACAAAGTTTGAACTTAGAGTCATTCTAAAGCTCTACTGGAAACAAGATTATAAAGCCACTACTGCAGCTCGAAGAATAGTGAATTGGAAGGAGAAGGTGTCGTAAGTGAGCGTGTGGCACAACGATGGTTTCAACGTTTCAACACTACAGATTTACCACGTTCTGGAAGACCTAAATTACGGAATATTGAGGAAACACGCCAAGTTTTGCGAGAAAATCCGCAAAAAAATTATCAGTAGACTTTCAGAAGAACTTGGTGAAACAAAAGATGCCATATTAAGAGGCTTGAAAAATCATACAGAAGCTGCAGATCTGTACCGCATGAACTGACACTTCAATAGGCTGAACATAGGACGGAAATCTGTCGTCAGCTTATCCGTGACCCCATGGATGATAGATTTATCAGGAGAAATGCCACTTGTGATGAAAAATGGGTATATTACCGAAACCCTGATGCCACGAAACAGTGGCTTGGTCGCCGCCAACCTGCCAAAGTCATAGTTAAAAGAAATTAATTCTGTCCCAATGTAATGTAATACGTCTGGTGAAATTTTGAAGGCGTGATTCACTGGGAGTTTGTTCCAAAAGGGTGGGCGATTGATGCGGATATTTATTATCAACAACTGGAGCGAGTTCATGAAATTTTAAAGAAAATAAGAGTTCTATTGCAACAGGATAATATAACAACTATGAATAATATAGATGTCAACCAACCTAGGTTACCCAGGAAGCAGATGGAAGAGAAACTACATCTACTTCAACAGACAATGGTAATCAGGATATTGTTCCAGAAACTGAGATACAAGAAGAAGTATATTTGCCACAACAATCCAACAGTTCAACTTCTTCACATCCACAGATGAAGCAACTCCAATCTGTTAATACCACAGGTGACAACCAATCATCTGTGTCCAGCCCCAATGTTCTAGTCCCAAATGTTGGTATTGAGAATCAGGAGATCGTCAAGGGGAGGAGCCTTAATTTTCTTGGAGAGCCAAGTTTGTGTCCGCCGACAGTAGTTGGAGCAGCACCCACTGAAGATGTCGTGAAGCAAAGACCGAAAAGCGCTTTTGGAAGAAATGGTGAACACCTGGCCAGTCTGAGTGAGTAATCTTACAAATTAAGCATGCCAGCTACTCATATTTATATAAAACATAACTCACTTTTAACAACTTGACAAGTCTTCTTTAAAATATAACACCCCATACTGCAAGAACAGCCATGGAAAAAAAATTAGGAATTGGGAGGAATGTAACTGCTACCACACCCAGAATACAGCCTTGATCTCGCACCATTAATTCATTATAATTCTTTTCAATACAAATAACAAAAACACAACAAATGTAAATGGTTACAATTAATATGCAGTTACCCTTACAGGCATGTTTAGAATATTATACAGATTAATAGAAAACTGAATCCTGTGGAACATTTTGAAGTTAGGAAAATGTAGAAAATATGTAATCTGAGAAATCTGAGGTTAAAATTACGTAATAGCAGCTACGATACAGGTGTAAGGTTATTTAAATAGTCATGTGACGTTTTCTGTAGTGGTGCTAGAAAAAAAATCATATTATTGAAGTATATATATTGAAATATAAGACTAAATGTGATATTTTTGTAAGTTTTGGGCCAATTTGCGTAGATGTGTCTCCTTAATAAACTCCTTTTCGTATATCCAATGTGCAACAGTAAGAAATTTCTCTTCCCCGATAACTTCACATTGAAACCAGCAAATGCAAAAGCTGTTGTCACGAATTACAAGCAGCAGAAATTGGCTAAAAAGGCAGTTTTAGGCACTAATAAGCAGAATAGGCACAAACGTATGAAATAGCCATTTAAAGGCACTGTAAAACTAATAAATTACACTAATATTGTAGGAAAGGTGCTTATAACTTAAAAGCCTGTGTTTCTGAACAAAGGAATAAAATAGGCTTAAGTAAAAGGTTACAAACCATTACAGATGTTATACTTTTAGAAGAAAAAAATTGTTTTATAAAAGGACGATCCTGTACAGATGCTACCTTTACAGTTAAGAAGATAAAAAAAATAGAAGAGAATTTAATCTGGAAACACATATAGCTTTTATTGATTATGAAAAAACGTTTGATCATGTAAATAGGAAAAAATTGTGGGAAATCATGACTCGAAGAGGCTACCCAAATCATCTCATTAAAATTCTAAAATCTATATATAAAGATACAACAATCAGCATGCATATTGGAAATGGAATGTATAGTAAATGGATACATACAAATCAAGGTGTAAGACAGGGTTGCAGTTTGTCTCCTATCTTATTCATAATTTATATAGATGATCTGATTAGAGAGTGGCTGTTTAAGATTAACGGAGGCATTCATCTTGCACCAAATTTAATTCTTAAGACGATGCTATTTGCGGATGACCAAATAATTATAAGTAAAACTGAAGACGAGCTGCAAAGAGCAGTATATATTTTACACAAGTTATGTAAGAATTATAATTTCAAAATTTCCACAAATAAAACAAAAACAATGGCGTTACAAGGTAAAGACACTGTTAGAACCAAAATAGTAATTGATGATATTATCTTAGAGCAAGTTACGGGTTTTAAATATTATGTTTCAACAATTATTCAGCATAATAAATAGAAGCCTAAAAACTAAAACCAGAAAAGAAACACGGATGAAACTTTATAAAGTAATGGCTGTGCCTGCTTTTCTTTTTGATTCTGAAACATGGACATTAACAAAAGCAGACAAAAACAAGATACAGACTGCCGAAATGAGATTTTTAAGAGCAGTAAAGGCATGTACTCTTTTAGATAAAATTCCAAATGAAAAAATAAGAGAAGATTTAGAAATAAGTTCTTTAGAAGAAAAAATAATAAATTATAGAAATGAATGGAGAGAGCATATTGAGAGAATGCCGAGAGATAGGATCCCAAGAAGAGTTATAAACTATAAACCTAGAGGAAAGAGACATACGGGAAGACCACGAAAACGATGGTCAGACATGTTTTAAGCCGGAACAGGCAGCATTGCCTAGCCCTTGGAGTGAAGAAGAAGAAGGAATAAAATAGGCAAATAGAGCAAAATCCGCTCCCTACTTATGAGACAGTATCTATAAATCAGATTCATTGAACTGAGAAGTACGAGACATTTATAGCGGCAGAATAACCTCGGAAGAAAGATTTTTTTAGCAGAGGATATATGTCTGCACCAAAACTGGGTGTTTCCTTATTTCAGAGCTGTAGATAGACAAAACGTTTAGGCGGTGCTCACCAAACTGGAAAAAAGCATAGGTGGTAGTCACCAAAAGTCACTTAAGAATCGCGGTTCGCACCGCCTGACTTTTCATTGTTATACCAAAAAGCTTTATGGCTAATATAAAAGCTGTTTTCATTCCAGTTTAGTACTAAGAACAATAAATAAAAATTACTTTTTCATTTAATTGTAAGCATCGCTTCACGAATTTAGACGGCACACTTTCAACGAGTTCAAATTTTAGGTGGTAGGGCGTACCAGCCCGTACCGTCCAACTACAGCACTGTCTTATTTTAAAATTGTGTAAGAGTTAAAGCAACTTTATATCCTAGTCGGCTGGATAAAGTTTGAGTTATGCCCATGTCTCAATTTACAAATGGGCCAACTACGCATTAACCATAGCACAGATTTGAGGGCCAGAAAATTTGAGGAGTAAAAATTAGGTCAAATAAATTTGAAAAAGTGTGACAGAACAATTTGTCAAAATAACATGGTGTGTGTGTTTCTGCTTTCTGTGGTTACAGCAGCTGCATCAATCTTGATAAGCAAGCATTGAATAAGCAAATAACTAAGTATTTGTGTGCAGAATATGTAAGTTTAAAACAATAACAAATACTTAATTCAAATACCATCTTTGATAATAATGCTTCATTTTGAAAACTAATTTCTGTGGTTCACAATCACATAGACCTATGGACTCACGTTTTCTTTTTCATTTGGGGACTCTTGATATCAAAATGTTATACGGAAGTCAAATATGTTCGTGGTAGAAAAAGAAATATGATGAGCTGCACACACATGACCTTCTCTATATTTTACAACAAATATTCAGACAACACAGACGGTGTCTCTTGGATGCGAGAGCCCCTAGTGGTCTACCGGGGAAATATATGAGTCAAATGGAGAATTTAGTGTCAGCATGGCACGTTGGCCATGATAGCTCAATGGACCATGATAGTGACTGGACGGAAACCAGGAGATCCGTGGTTCAAATACTGGCCATGGCATTGAATTTTTCACGTTGACTCTATCTATCAAAAACCTTAGCCTATATGCGGCTAGTATGAAGAAATGATTAATTTCCATCAATTAACTAAAATAAGAGTTAAATGATGAAGCCTGGGACTCAAGTACTTACGATAGTAAGTCGCCACAGACGGTGACTCTCGGATGCGAGAGCCCCTAGCGTTCTACCGGGGAAATATATGAGTCAAATGGAGAATTTAGTGTCAGAACGGCACGTTGGCCATGATAGCTCAATGGGTTAGAGCGACTGGATGGAAACCAGGAGATCCGTGCTTCAAATCCCGGCCATGGCATTGAATTTTTCATGCTGACTCTATCTATCAAAAACCTTAGCCTATATACGGCTAGTATGAAGAAATGATTAATTTCCATAAGTTTACTAAAATTAAGACAACAGTTTATTTTACTAATTTCTTCATATTAATGGAGATCGTTTGTAGAAATACCTTTGTTGTATTTTCCCTGTAGGTACAATGAATGTAGGTGAATACAATAGGCTTAATAAGGATAGTCAAATCTTTTAAGAGTTCGTCGTTAAGTGATTATTTGAAATTTCGTTCTCTTCAATAACCGTGAGGGAAGGTATAGTATTTGAAAATTTACAATTTACAATTTTTATTTGTTAACACTTTATGTTATGCAAAAATAATTCAGAATTGACAAGACTTCACAGGCTATTTCCAGAAATTTCAAGATACGTATTTCTTTGTCATGAGAATAACTTAAAGCATTTTGGAATATAGTCAAAATCATGAGAGCCACTTTTGGAAAAATCGAAATTTATGAAAAATGATTCATGCAAAAGCAAGATCGGGATGCAGAGATTTTCTAAAATGTATCATCATCATCATCATCATCATCATCATCATCATCATCATCATCATCATCATCATCATCATCATCATCATCATCATCATCATCATCATCATCATTCAGGGAACCTCAAAACGTTAATCTTCTGTGAAATCTGGGTATCCACTTTTTGAGTCGAATGGAAGTTCAGAACTAAGCAGCAGTGGATAGGTTAAAGATGTGAATATAAAAACTTCAGGCCTTTTTAAAGTGTTAAATCGAAGATTTAACAAATGGCGACAAATAATTATATTTATGGCCAACCTGTGATTTTTAATAGATTTTTTTAAATCCACAGTGTACGTTCCAACTGCATGACGTCAGGAAGTATAAAAACGTGTAGGTAGTATCTACAATTTGCAGCTGTCATTTCCGGGAACATTTATCTTAATTGACAGGATGTTGATAGACAAATAAAATGTTATAGGCAATAATACTCAGAACAGCAGTTCAAATTATTGATACTAGTTACCGTAGTTCCTGTGTCTGTCATACAGCCTACCTCGTTCTTTTCTGTAAGTAGAAGAATCATTCTGTTTACCCAGAAATTTGAATTTTCTCCGGAAATACATGTTTTGAGACCTCTTGAATAAAAAGGAATATATTTTAGAAACAATGTATGTGTATGTGTGTAAACAACATAATTCAAAATTCCATAGTTGGTTAAATAACGTACTTCGTATTTCAGTCCAGCATCTTGCTAGGATCAGAAATAAGATTTCTGAGAAATCCTTCCAATACAGCTACCTAAGAAATTTTTTTCTAAATGTTTAACTTTTCTTTAAAATGATCCTGATAATTTCTTTTGAAATTCCGTACATATATTTAAGATATTTTCATGACAAATTAAATGCTAATGTTGAATTTTTTAAGAATAACCTCTGAATTCCTATTCATTCTGAATTACTTTTGTATTATTAGTAAATTGTACTCACAAAAAACTGCAGATCTCGTTAAAATAACAATCTATCTGAAGCAAGTTGGGTGGCATTATACATTTCTGATATAATGCTTTGGGGGGGGGGGGGGATTTCCAGAACCTAAAATACTTTTTTCAAGTGGTAAATCACTATTAGCTTTTTATATCTAGGTCATACAAAGATCATGAATTTTCAAAGGTATCACATGACTATTACTTTAGCCTATTGTATTTTTTCTTACATATCTGCAAACAAATTTCAATCAATTAATTTTATTTGACCAAGACCATATACGTTCATGACTAGGACATTGTTAGAATAAAAATGTGTGTATATACTAATTAATAGACAATTGTACTGTAGTAACACTTAAAAATATTGATTAAAAATTGGCTTTCAACTAACCAATTAAAATTCTTTCTTTTAAAAACACTCAAACTCAATGTTCTGAATTTCAAGTCTAATTTGTTATAAAATACCACACATTTAAAATAAAGGGTTTGTTAGTGTAGGCGAGTCTACAATTAGGCATATTTAACTTATTCTGGTATCAACATTATAAGTGTCTAGTCTTAAATCGTAACTCTTCAGAAGAACATGCACATATGTCAAAACAAAATGTGAACAAATTAAAAACAGTAAATTGATGGAAATAATCATTTGTTCCACACTAGCCGTATGTAGGCTAAAGTTTGGATGAATAGAGCCAGACTGAAAAATTTACCAACAATATCATAGCCGGGATTTGAACCACGGATTTCCCGGTCTCCGTCCGGTTGCTCTAAACCACTGAGCCACTATGGCCAATATGCCGATATGACATTAAATTCTCCAACTGACTTATATGTTTCCCGGTAGACCACTAGGGATTCTCATGTGCTATGAGTCACACACCTTTTGTGGCGACTTACTATACTGTAAGTACTTAGGCCCAAATGACCTTGTTGTCGACGGGCCCTAAAACACCACTCACTCACTCCAGGCTTCATAGTTAAATCACTATGATTTTAGGGTAAATTGATGGAAATAATCATTTCTACCTCACTTTCCACACTCGCTTTTACCCATTGAGCTACCATGGTCAGCGTGCCGTCATGACATTAAATTTTCCAACTGACTCATGCAATTTCCCGGTAAACCACTATTCGAGATACGCCATTTGTGGCGACTTACTATTGTGAGTACTTGAGTAAGTACTTGGCTGTATGGAGACCAGGAGATCCGTAGTTCAAGTCCCGGCCATGGCATTGAATTTTTTAGTTTGACTCTATACAGCCAAAGCCTTAGCCTATTTACGGCTGGTGTGAAGAAACGACTAATTTTCATCAATTAACTTAAATGATATTTAATGTTTAATACAAATATATCTCCATTAAAAAGTAGGTAAAAACAGCTTTTATAAGAAAAATTCTTGATTAGTAGAAAAAGTCGTGGGAATGCTACATATTACATATTTTAACTGCGAAGTCATCATTAATTTGTATTTCACCAAAGATAGGCAGAAAAATATGATTTAGCAACAAGTTTGTTGAGTAGGGAAAGTTACATGAATGTAACACATCCCATGTGGATCTCTTAAATCATATAATGTACATGTGATATTTTTATGACGCTACCTTTCTCCAAAATGGTAAAGAAAGGCAGCACGTTAAGAATATTAATTCAATGTAAACACATTTCCTGACCTTGCATATGTCCCACGTTTGCCTTTACCATGCCCTTACCTATTACGTATACTAATATACATAATCGGGCCCAGGGAGGGGCTGTGAAGCGAAACAACGCCCCACTTCTTAATTAAAGAAACAAAATTCTGATGTGTTTTATTCACATGAACTTCTCCACACTAGCGTTTACTAGTGGATATCAAAGTATTCTTACGAGAGCTTTATTTTGCTATCTACTTCATTTTAAATTAAATGAACTCTTGCAGAAGTGTCTATATTACACATTTTGTACTGCACTATATATTCTGGTCTTAAAATGTTGTATTCTTGTGTTGCAATGGAAACAACTGAATACTCAGAAGAATAAAAGAGTGGCCAGGTATTGGAGATTTGAATCGCTAATTGTAGATACCTCTGAAATATTTATGCCACAAAGAATATCTTTTTTAAATAGATCTACATTTTTGGTGGGTACGTTTTCACTTATCAACTAACATTTACCATTATATAAGATTGTACACAATTCCTTTTGAATGAAGAGTTCATAAGATATTTCGTAAACCTTCTAGATAAACACTTTATTTTTCATGTAAAATATTTATAGTACACAATATTTTAATGTTAGAGCCATAGTTGAGTCAAACGAGCCATTTAAAGCGCAGTTTGGGTTGGGGAATTTTCCTTAGAAAGACTTAAACTGAAATCTCATCAAATTTTTTGTTGCAATAAAACACTTCCAAATTCTTATCATGAGTACCTAGAAGACAAAATAAAAATTCGCCCGCCTGTGTAGCGTAAGTGGTAGTGTGTCTGCCTCAGAGGTCCCGAGTTCATATCTTGGTCAGGCTCAGGTATCTGGATAAGGTCCTTAATTCCGGGGGTTTCCCTTATCCTAAAATATGAATGTCGGTTAAATCTAAGCCCCATGGACCGTGGACTCACTTGAGCATCATTTCATTCATCTTCCGATATGACGGAAGGATATATTGCAGGACGTTAATTAGTATAAAAGTAAAAATTTTCTCTAAAATTTATTTACCTGCCTCCAAATTTATCTCAATGTTCGATACTAAACACAAATAGCAAAATGAAGTCACAAATGGATCTAACTTTTGTGTTTTTCCTATTTGGCACGTGCTGGATTATTTCATAATGTTGGTTGTTTAATCGTATGTATATCACAACCATCAATAATTATTCAGAAATACCAGGAGCGATTGGGACCATGGAAATGGAAATACCTGAAAAAATCCTGATCGAGATTCGATATCGGAACCTCTTGAACGTCAGGCAGAAACGCTACCATCTACACTACCGAGGCGGGCAACACCATTATAGAGCTTAATTACAAAATAGTTATTACTTTAGCAGTAGTTACATTGCGTGAGATATTTTAGTGCAATAAATAATAATAATAATAATAATAATAATAATAATAATAATAATAATAATAATAATAATAATAATAATAATAATAATAATAATAATAATAATAATAATAATAATAATAATAATAATAATAATAATAATAATAATAATAATAATAATAATAATAATAATAATAATAATAATAATAATAATAATAATAATAATAATAATAATAATAATAATAATAATAATAATAATAATAATAATAATAATAATAATAATAATAATAATAATAATAATAATAATAATAATAATAATAATAATAATAATAATAATAATAATAATAATAATAATAATAATAATAATAATAATAATAATAATAATAATAATAATAATAATAATAATAATAATAATAATAATAATAATAATAATAATAATAATAATAATAATAATAATAATAATAATAATAATAATAATAATAATAATAATAATAATAATAATAATAATAATAATAATAATAATAATAAATAATGCTACAAAATAAAATTATGCATGAAATTCAGTGTACAGAGTGTAAGAGTGCATTAAACCGTGGTTGCTGTGTTAAATTAAAATATTAGAACTATAAATGTGATAAATGAAGAGCTAGACAGAAACATGCTGCAGTTCACTAACTAATAAGGTAAATTTCAAAACGTGTCAGCCTATGTAAACAGCAATGAAGGCGCCCCTACCTAAGAAGCATGAACCTCATTACCACGTGCAAACGTGGGCGTATTCAGTCCAAGAGTACTTACCTTACAGCAGCCGGCAGGTGCCAAGCTTTCCACTCGACGACAAATCAATTAAATCCACGCATGCACAGCGTTTTCAAAACACACTTCATTTGTTTGTCACTTGTCGAGAAATCGACTTGAGTCACTATCGATCACGGCACTGATATAAAATTATTAGCTTGTTTACATGAAAGTGGCAGTCGCAGCGCGCAGGCTTCGACTACACAACACGCTTCGATGGACCTCCAGCAGGCCAAATAAAACCACATGGAGACAGAGACAGATGATCCGCCTGTGGCGCATCCTACCGGCCTTCCGGTCTAACTAATCGGTATTGTCGCTCCACCCAGCGATACACTGGTTACTATCGAGTCAATCGCAAGTAGGATCGAACCAAAGGACACTGACACAGAACTCCAATGTATAAGGATTCTCAGCAGACTGAGATAAGGTGAAATACAGGCACTTTGTGGCAGTCTTATAATAACGGTTTAAGGCAATATTTAAAATCCTATCTCGTGTGAAATCTGCTAAATTCATGTCAAAATTTTGTAAGATATCTGACTGATTCTTTGCAGGAGTAGATATTATATTTTAAGTGTGTTGGTATATTTTATACAAGTTTCTTTTATGACACAGTTAATTAAAATCCATCAGCAATTATTCTTTTAAAAATAGCCAGCTAAGCTACTAAACAAAATACATCTACTACTGCACTTGGAGCTCCATCTTAATACCAAAAGTTAATGCTTCAGTAGTTTCTGAATAAATTAGTCATTTATACCACAAAAAAGTTATTCAGAGTAAGTGCTGTTTAAGCAAAAATAGAAAAATTGAGGTTGCATATATTAGGAAAATATGAAAGAAAGGAACTATGTAGTTTGAGTATGCAAAAGCTACCACACCAACAGTACTACCAACTTGTAGACCAAAACCTCTCCTAAAAGATGGATTAAATTTTACCTCTCTACTCAAAGTTATACACTATTTACTTTCGCTATCAGGTACATAGCAGGTAGTGAAAGTATTGCATTCCGCCCAGAGTGGCCCGCCTCGGTAGCGTGGTGGTAGCGTGTCTGCCTTACGTTCATGAGGTCCCGAGTTCGAATCTCAGTCAGGGTGAGTTACCTGCATATGGTTTTTTCCGAGGTTTTCCCTTATCCTAGAAGAGGAATGTCGGCTAACTTAAGCTCTATGGACCCTCGGTTCATTTGAGCATCATTTCACAAATTCCATTCATCGTCCGATGTGACTTAACGTTGGAGGACGTAAATTACAAAAAAAAATAATAATAATAATAAATAAATAAATAAATAAACAAACAATAAATAAATAAATTCCAGCCAGAAATTCAATTTTGTACTTCTACTGGAATAAAAATAAAATTTTGAAAATGTTCTGTGTTTGCGCGCGCGCGCGCCCATTGACTGTGGTCAGCATCGACTCAAAAACGAAAAGTTGGTTAAAATCAAAACCTGGCACATAACTTCATAAAGTTCCTAAGATAGGTACGAAACGAAGATTTTTCAAGAAAATCTGTCTATCGCAAACTATCCTTCAAACTGAATATATATTCATTTTTTTATATTCTTTAAAATAACCAATAAAGTGTAAATCCAGAACTTTGTGGAAATAGCCTTTGATGTCCTCGTCTTTATGCATGTATTCTACATAGCTGGTTAACCGTAAGAGACAGACAAAACCTTACGTAGTGGTGAAGCGTGACTTTCAAAACGAGGGAAGCTCCAAGTAATAATTTTCATTAAAATAAGAAAGACTAGTGACTCAAAGAACTAAGACTACACTTCAGCACTCTTTCTACTGTACAGTCACCCGCAGGCCATTCTTGCATTGCAGGAGGGATCACATCACAAGCAGACTATTCCTGCTTGCCCTCTCCACTCAGGCGTTCCAATTTTTCCTAAAGCTTACCCACACCGCGTGAACTGTTAGCCCAAAATGGAGAAAGTATGCAATTAACTCACTTTCGCTAGTAAATTAAAACTTTACAAGAAGTTCCTATTTGTCACGTTTAAAATCAATATGCGTAAAATGCATTGCTAATGATTTTGAAATATTCTTACAGTTGTATGTAAAAGCACCTTATAAAAAAATAGCCCGCCTTGGTAGCTAGATGGTAGCGTGTCTGCCTCACGTTCAAGAGGTCCCGAATTCGAATCTCGGTCAGGGTGAGTTACCTGGATAAGGTTTTTCCGGGGTTTCCCTAATGCTGAAAGACGAATGTCTGATAACTCTAAGCTCTATGGATCCTGGACTCATTGAAGCATCATTTCACCTATTTAATTCATCGTCCGATATGACTAAACGTTGGAGGACGTAAATTACAAAAACAAAAAATAAACTTTTCTTCACAAGCTACAGAAACTTCACGTGACAAAATCTGTCAGTGCTTTCTAAATACCGAAGAGTAGGGTTGCACCTGTAAACCTACAAAGCATGGCATTCAAGTTGCCGAATGCGTAAATACAGAAATATTCAGTAATGAATGAGATCGCGGAATTGGTCACTCGAATCTAAGCATATATCAAATTATCCATAGCACCACGGATGTTCGCGAATAAATTTCGAAATGTATCCACAGTAAATAAAATATTGTTTGGCATGGATGATCTTGTTTTTCTTCTTTCTTTCCTAAAATTCTTGGGGAACTGGTGCTTCCAGCCATTCATTGCACGATTCGCCACTGACCCTACCTCATACAAAGTATGCAACCCATTAAAGTACACAATTTATGTGAAAACCTTTCTGTGGAATTAACCATTTCCGATATATTCGTTGTTGGTGGTTAAACTTTTCAAATATTTACACGTTTCGCAAATGGGAAGTTGTTATTCCTTTTTTAAAATCTTGATGCTGCAAAGAGAATTCAATGTCAAAGCCATCACATAGTGACCTGCTCTTAAAGGTTGTAATTATCACTCAAGTCTTCTGTACTCCCCCATCACTGTTATGACAACTTAAGGACTCTATGTGACATCAAGTTTACCAAGACACACAAACGAGTGGACATAAAACATCTAGAAGCCAGTTCTTCAGTCTCAAGGCAGATCAGGGATAGGCCCTCTACTGGCAGAGGGGTGTTTTTTAAGGAAGGGTGATGACGGTAGAGGTTAGTCATAGAGATTATATGATGGTTGTGTGATGTGCGTGCGTGTGTTAGCAAAACTGGGGTATTATATCAGTTGCCAAGAAGGAGCTTCGTACGTTTGTATTTTTCGCCTATATCTATATCTAGATCGTACTTCCATAAAGTCCCTTCATTTAAAGTAGCTTAGCTTAGAAGCGAGTCCCTTCCAGCTCAGTGGGAGTGGTAGGTAGCCCCGGTTGCATAAAAATCGCTAACTGCAGTTCATTTATAATCGAAGATCAAAATTGAACTAAGTTTACGAACCCGCGTGGGTTGTAAAATGCTGATCTTAGATCAAATGAACGCCGTTCAGTATTGATATGAGATCACAAAAAAAAATACCGCAACATCGTCAAACATGTTGCGACTTTCGTGTTGTATCGAAAGGATTCGAGAATTATCGGAACTATTCTACTCTGTTTAATTCAAGTGCACAGAGTAGCCAATCTAGACATAAGAAAAACTAAATAATTTTTTCGCTTTATGGTTATTTGTCCTAGAAATAATGTTACTTTAAATAAACAGTATAAGAATGTACTCCATATTGAAACAGTATTTATCAAAAATTTAATCATTTCGCTTACTTTTTCTCCATTATATGCCCAATGTACACCTTTTTCATTTTCGTTTGTTTACAATAGTGTGAGTTGGAAAATATAAACAAAAAATGGGAGATAAGTGAAGTTTTAAGTTACAAATTATTACATTTGTATATAAAAATTGTATTTATATTAAATATATCCCCAATCAACATCTGGAAGCTTTCATTCGCATAGAACCGTAATGTGAGCAGGATCATAAATATTGGATTGAGTGCATAATTGCTCAGGGTTTGTGTTCTTAACTGTGCATGTAGCCTATGCTCCATTTCTTCAACTACATGCTTTAATAGTCGAAATATCATTTTGAATTTTCTGTCATTTAGTTCTGAGATGGGATTTCCTCTATGTTGGAAAACACGAGGAGACATTTCAAATTGAAAATTCTAATCTTCAGAGATATACGAGTAATCTGAATTCTAAAAATAATAAAAATGTATAGGTTATGAACACAAACAATGCATATTTAACATACATTTGTGAAATAAAGAGGCTAATTATTTATACAAGTAACCACAAAAATGCTTTATTTACTATTTATTTAAAGCTGCACTATTATTTCTTCTCAGAAACTATTTTGTAAATTCTGTAGTTCTGCTGATCTAAGTTCAATCAAGTTCACTGGAGAAAACATCTAAGTTCAGCTTGACTGAAGATCATTTTCATATGCTTGAACTTAGATTATCTTTTATGCAACCGGGCCTAAGTGGATTGGGGAAGCTCTGTGACGTCATCCATTGTCTGCTTCGCTCGTGTAAGGAGCAATAGCAATCTCACGTGATAGTTTCTGTTTATGCAAGCATTGGCACAGGTCACTAACCGACTTTCCCGCATTTTGCAAGCACACAGGCCTTGCTCCCTTGCAGTACTTTACTCGTCTGTGACCAGTAACACACTGACTTACGCACATACAGGTTTGCGCATGTGACGGCTGGACGGCTTTCATACCGGAATCGCCGCCATTGCCAGGTATTTTATGGAAGTACAGCTGCTCTAGAAGGAACGTGAGAGGGTATGGCTGCAGTCTGTTAGGATGGGGTTTTAGAAGTCATGGTGGATCACCAAGTTGGTGATGTATCACGTGGCAACCGGAGGTATCGGGAGTACAGGACTTAAAGGCGGTGCAGGTGAATCTTGGCTGCTACACCCTAATCTCTGTTTCATATAACCTTGCCCCACTGACATGTATCACTCCGCGTGCAACTACCCTCCCCCTCACCCTAATTGGCTAATGCTTTCCCGCCATAGGCCAGAGGCGGTGCCCTCCCATCACATTTAAACCTGCATTAAACGTCATAATAACTGCAGGGAAGATAGATAAAAGCATACAAATAAGGATTATGAAGGCATGCAAAAATACAAGATTATAATGAAAGGTTTTCGGCCTTTTACACTGGGATTTTTTAAACCAGCACACATGCCTTGCAAAAATGCTTGTCTTTCGGTCTTAAAAGTCGTGTCATGCCATACTTCACTTTTCGTGTCCTTCATTCACCCTAGTCTCGTCAAGGTAGTGTATTTTGCGACTTGTATCCCAGTACATTCTGATTGTCCTTAAATAACGTCTTCGCCACACAGCAATATCGCCTCTGTCTTTTGGCATATTTTTCTTGCCGCTTTTTTCATTCACAACCCCCAGCTGTATAAGCAATCAATACAGACTAGATCTGCTGAAATTTGGTAAATCTGCATCCTCATTTACAGCAGCCGAAATGTTATTTATGTTAGGGAGTTCGTTTCTAAAGAGAAAACTATGCACATGACGACGCACAGCTCTTTTCAGGTACTTTCTCCGAGCACGCGCTTTTGTTTATTCCTGCTTTTGCATGGAGTGGTAAGTTTTCCTGTTGTATGTGAGTTTCACATCGTGATGTTCCTATGCACCTAACACTCACACCTGTAAGTTCAGAGCACAGCTGTTCGACTTCCCTCACTAACAAAGACGGACTCTTCTCTGTGAGTGCATTAAACACATGCACCACAATTTCTTTCCCCTGTTTGTAAAGGTTTACCCTTGTGATGCTTCAGCGAAAAACTGGCGGTAGACTCTGCCATTATACATATAATAAGTACACGCGCAATAAACGGTCAATAAAATAATCTAGCTCTCGCACTCGGCACAGCACACCTTCTAATGACGATATATGATTAATCCAGTTCAAAATAAGGTCAGTGATAAAAGTCATATAAACAAATACGTCATCACTACTGCTAAATCACGTGCCAATATGTCATATGGAAGGCGGGCTTCAGAGCAAAGGAACCTCCTCTTTACTTTGTTTAAGAATTAACATGCATTTCAGATAAATCAACTCTGTTGCGTAATATATTTAATTCAAACAGTTACGAAAACATAAATTTGACAATTCCCTTCCAGCGTATAAAGATATATCACCATGTTAAATAACGAACTAATTTTTACCTCACAACAGTCTGTACCACAACAGCAGCCAATGAGAGGTCATTACGTCACGTGACCGTTAAGAGATACGGGGCAAGCTTATGTGAAACAACGATTAGGTGCTACACCCCTACATCACTGATTCTCTGTTGTACAGTCATCAAGACATATTTGGAGTCATACAAAGGTTATATAGGCGGACCATACTGAATACAGGTGTGCGACTCCTACCAGCGCTGCCGAATGTGTTACATACATCTGAACTGAGAATATTATCTTTATTAATTGCGCTTGGATAAATAGTACGTCAATCATATCGTATACCTAATTAAATAAAATATCATTTTCTGGCCATGGCTGTACCTACTGTCCCTGCGATACCTAGAACGCGAGTTACCTTCTCATGCTTATTTTCATTCAACATTTAAGAGCCTGAAAACGTACAACTATTTATTACTCACAACGTTTATCGTAAATATAAATATACGGTATACTATGAAAGTGCAAACCACATAATCTGGAAAGAAATGCCTAGCTCGTTCTCAGGGTAGTGGGTGTTGTTTTATTGTTATCTAAATTTCCAGAATGTACGTCCTGTTTCAAGCTCGAGCTGCAATATTGTTAATATCCAAATGAAATTATCATGTTTCTCCATTGCCCTGTACTTGTGATACGACAGTATCAAAGCTTCTCTACTATGTACTTAACTATAGCACTGACAAAATTCGGGTTCAGGGTGGAGGAGGACTGAGCATGAAATCTTTTATGCATCACCTTAAGGCACCTCCCGGAAGAGAAGATACTAATATGGCTGGTTCGAAGAGAGATGAAGGATTCCTACCAAATACAGATGTGCACTTTCCGGTGAAAGCTCGTACGACGTGCTCTCCTCCCCTCCTGGACGCTTAGACATCTCCTGGGGTGCTCGGGACACAGAGAACCCCGATCTGAAGGACGAGGACTTACAGAGACCAACGTACCTGCCATACATACCAAAACTCTCGCCGGCATTTGGATCCCTCAAATAGCCAAGCAAGTTGAAAGGGGAAAACTAGGCCGAAATAGAAGGACACGAAATTCGGGGGACGTAATTATCAGTATTTGCCTAGCGAACCAGCGAAACCCCCGAAAAAAAAATACCGTGAGTTAAGAAGGTCAGCAACCGGAATCGAAACAGAGCACTCAGTTATGTACAGTAAGTAGAGCAAATTTTGCATCTCAACCAAAACGATATTTCATCGGTAATATGTACCTGTTTTGAGATTCCCTAAATAAAAAATAAAAAAACAGATCATTTTCGGAAAAACATGTGTGTATAACTGTAAACAGCATAAGTCAAAAACAAAGGACAGGCTCAATATCAAACTTCCTTTTTTTGTGTAATTTACGTCCTCCAACATTAAGTCATATCGGACGGTGAATGAATTGGATGAACGGATGCTCAAATGAGTCCAGGGTCCATGGAGCTTAGAGCTACCCTTGAAGGATAAGGGAAACCCCAGGCAAAAACCTTATCCAGGTAACTCACCCTGATCGATATTCGAACTCGGGGCTTCTTGAACGTGATGCAGACATGCCACCATCTGCGCTACCGAGGCGGGCAAAAAAACTTCGTAATTAAATTCAACATCTTCGATGTGACACGATGATTTTCAAGAAAATCCCTCCAGCCCATACTACCCTTTAAATTAAATTTTTCAAACATTTTAATTTTTTTTTAAATTATTGACGATTTTATTGAATATACCATGTGTTTAAGAAATTTGCATGACAAATAAAATGTATTATATCTTGAATCTTCTGCCTCTGAATAGTTTTTGAATGATCTGGTAAAATTTTACTACACACAAAATATGGAATTCGTTAAAAGCTCACACAAATTTATATCAGATAATTCATTCTCCACCCCATTTCTTTTCTTCGTATTTTATTTTGGTTAACTATTTCCAAAAGATTCCTTGTTGGTTTGAATGTTCAAATATTTATACTTTACTCAAATAACAAGTCACTATTTGGGGGTGATCTCTTGTCATGCAAAGTGATACCGAAATTAAGGGTTGCGATGTATAAAGAATCGTAAAGGATTTTAAAGTAATGTATATTTGTGTGGAACGCGTGCAGGTACAGTTGGGTTGAATAGCAACGGAGTTTGTTGAGTTGTTTAATAAAAGACACGGGAGAAAAGGGGTTTTCTTAGTAAGACTCCTGAATGGATAGCACTTGACTTTGTTTGTAAAGGTATTCTTCGGACTCCTAATAATGACAATGGGCAAAATTGTCACAAAGGGAATCTTTGTGTGTATAAAGGGCTTCGACAAGGTGAAAGCTACTCACCCACGTGCAGCTGTGAGGCAGTTCGTGGCTGGCAAGCCATTACGAAAGTCAACTCTTCTGTCTTGGTCGAGGGCCAACCAGAAGTGATGAGAGAAGAAATTTATCGGTTTATACGTAACTAATTAAGTATTATCGAGTAATAAGCACTCCGCTTGTAGTAACTCTAAACAGTGATATATGGTAACCCTTGGTCGGCAACTTCAAGTTCGATGTTCTGATAAAAAGAAGCAGTTATTAAATAAGTTTGAAATGGGCATTCCAGTATCATTAAAACCATCCTTCTCATCCATATCCATGCATACCCTGGGAGAAACCTCATTGCTTTACCCTGAGCTAAACATTATTGTATCAAACTGTCCCGTTAAAGTGGAACTATTTGCTCGCCAATATATTAGCTTCAAAAGATAGCGGAAGTTCAAACCATCACAAAGCAGGCAGCTTTAAAAATATTTGACTAACGCTTTAGCTTCTTATATAAACAAGAAAATGCGTAATGATGGTTTTTCTATAAAGGTTTTAACATAAAGAATACATAAATTCATAAGAGTGATGCAGTTGTTTTCGATTAACAAAGTGAAGCAATATATGCTCAAGGTAGAAACATTGTATTTAATGTGTACCAATTTTAGTGGGATCAGTTAGTATAGCAGCTGCTTGCTGTGAGAGAAGGTTCTGGGTTTGATTCCCGGCTGGGACTGAGAATTTTTCTCCAGCCAAGCTTATTCTCTATCCTTTACAGAGTCTGAAAGTATGCATGCGTAGGTATCTAATGTGCATAAAAATAAAGGAACATATAAATCTAATGATAACGAAATCTAATACACACCAATTAACATTATTGCCGAGATGGCAATACATTACAAAGAAAGACCGTCATTGTGAATACTCAGTTGAGGCGGGCTATACATAAATGGAAGAAAGAAAATAAAACTGTCCTACCCAACCTGCATAATCAAGGATAGTTTAATGTTTAAAGGATAGTTGTGCAATTTCCGCTGGACACGCTACTGCGCTTGGCAACAGCGCTCTCTGCGAGCATTGGCTAGCATTCATAAGCTTTTAACTCTTGCGTTTCCTCTACATTGTCCGGACAATGAAAATAAATGGCTCTTCGGGTCACCTGTAAAACATTTGCTCCAAATTGTAAACTCTAAATGCTAATACTATCTCGTTATATGAAACCTTTATAAATAGGGGAAGCTATAGCAAGGACAGTTACTTTTTACCTATTTCAGAACCTTTGTCTTGTATGTAAGCTTTATTCTTCTAAAATCTCTATTAATTTTAATGTTTTACGTTGTCTGACCATTCTTGAATAAACTCTAGTAGAAAATATTGTTCTCCTAGTTCGAGATAAAAATTTAGAGAAAATGTTTTATTACATATTTCCTGATAGGTACAATGGGGATAGAGGATTTCCGTTCTCTTTGCATGGCCAAGAGATAAGAAAAGGAATAACAACTTCCTATTAAAGAAAAGTATGAATATTTGAACATTTAAATCGACAGTGAATATCTCGGAAAGGAAAATGTATTTCACATAGATGATATGTTTAATGAGATCTTTGTTTTATAGTAACTTTTTCTCTCCTTCTTACAGTTTACTACTTATGCAAAAGTCATCCAGACTGAAGAGAACTTTAGAAAATTCAAGACACACTTTTCCCTTTTCATGAAAATACGAGGTACGTCCAGAAAGTAAGTTCCGTTTGGTAATAAAATTAAACTGCGTACGTATACAGAAAAATTATTTATCGCACAAAATTCTACAACTCTTAAACTACTTTTCCACGTAACTGCCGAAATTTTGGATTCATTTGTCATAGCGAGGCACAAGTTTTTGTATACCTTCTTCATAGAAGTTAGCCGTCTGTGTCTTCAACCAGTTGGAAACATTTTCTTTCAGCTCTTCGTCATTGTTGAAGTGTTGCCCACCAAGGAAAGATTTGAGATGCAAAAACAGATGAAAGTCGCTAGAAGCGAGGTCAGGGCTTTACGGAGGGTGGTCAAACACGTCCCAGCCAAATCCCTGTAGGATGTTTTCCGTGCATTTGCAGTGTGTGGTCGTGCGTTGTCGTGAAGAAACACAACACCTTTTGACATCATTCCTTGGCGCTTATTCTGTATTGCGCGGCGCATTCAGAAAACGAATCACAGATCTGATTTCACAAGCGGCAGGATTTTCAATCAACACCGACATTGTAAACAAGCACAACAAAGCGTACGTGACTGACAGCGATCTCACAATGCGCACGTTTCTTCTCCTTGATACAGAGCGTCTACCGCGCACGTGCGGAACTGCGATCGCAGCGCTGCAGCGGAGATAAATTGAAACATAACTTACTTTCTGGACGTCCCTTGTATCTTAATATGTGGTATTTTAATACAAATCATAAAAACCATTTTTCACAAAATTAAAACTGACGTATAATTTTCCATGTAAAGCAGAGTTTGGCATGGAAAGGATGTTCTTGGTGGGAAAAATCCTTTTTTAATGATCAACTTTGATTTTTTCCGTAAACCGTAAAACAAAACCTGATTTAAAGAAACTGAAAGAGACTTAGCAGAATTAAAAATCACAGAAAATTCATTACTTGCCGGGACAGCGAAAGTAATAACTAAAAACGAAAATATGAGGTTCAAATGTAAATCTACATTAAAATCCAAACATTATCTCGGCAGAAGAAAGGAAAAATGATCAGATAGAATGAGGAAATACTGGGAACTAAGAAAGGAACAACACATAGGGAAATGATTGATTCCACGCACCACAAAGAGGGTCAAATGAAAAGATCAACTCTGATTCAAGTATGGAGTTTATAGAGTTTAGTTTCCCTGCTGACGCTGTGAAAGATTTAGTCAGGTATCGAACCGAGACACGCGCCCTCCTGCTAGTGTTTGTACAGGAAGGGCGGCGAGATACGCCCCCGTTAAGGAAGTTGCAACAATAAACTACAGCCGCACGGTAAACAAAAGACTAGCAACTGGCTAGTGGGCGTGGCGAAAACAAATAGGATCGATGGGAACGGAAACCTCTACGTGTCTGATGTTAACTCTTGTAAAATTGTTTCCGAGTTTAATGAAATGCTTAAAGGAGAGAAAGAACAACAAAACCTAAATTTCTACCCATCTTTCTTGCATGCATGGTATAATTTACATACTGTTAATTGGTAACGAGTAGCATTTTGTCCGATAAAGAGAAACCTATTGCAGAATTATAAAGTATGACGTTTTGTGTGCACGTAAATCATTCCTCAGATTTTGATTATTTTTTAATTAAAGTTATTTAATGTCGCTTTAACTTACATAGTCATATCGCGACAACATGTTGGTAATGGTATTTGCATAGTATAATTATAACAAGTTTAAGATTTAGTTATAAAATGTATATTATATTTCATTGTATAAATTAATTAATTTTAGAAATTTAAATACTGATGTACCGTGTGATGGATTATTGAAGGCTTCTTGAAGATCTGGAAGGTTACATTGATCTCGTTGTTGCTTGTATTGCAGACATTCTGAAATTATATAGCGTGCAGAGATGGCCATATGACAAATGCTGCATTCAGGTTGTGGTGTTCTGTTCATCAGATGACCAAGCGACAGTTTGATGTGTCCAATCCTCAGTCTAGTGATGACATCTTGGTTTTTGCGTTTCAGTTTCTGGAGAGGATATGACTTTTTAGTGTTTTCTAATCTCGTGTAATTTGCTATGTGATTTTTCCCATGCTGTTTGCCAATGCTTATGCACGATTTTAAATATAAATCTTGCAGCATCTTTATAAGGTGCAGTTACCTGTTCATGAATTGGGAGACTTGTGGCTTCCTTAGCTGCGGAGTCTGCGTCTTCATTACCATAAATACCCTGGTGTGATGGTATCCACATTATGGTTACTTTCCTACCTTGTTTCATCAAAAGTGATGATACATCATGCATTTCGTGGACTAACTCATTTGAAGTGAAGATGTCTTATAGGGCTTGTATACTGGATTGAGAATCTGTATGTATAAGGTATAGTTTATTTTTATTTTCTTTGGATATGTGCAGTAATGCTTCCTTGATGGCATACAACACACATGTACATATGAAACACAAAGATGGTAAAGTGTAAAGTATTGTAAACTACTGCACATCCACATCCAGTTTTGATTATTATTTACATCACTGAAAAGCCCTATTCTTTCTGAGGATATAACCCTAATTTCGGTGCATAAATTCGTGAATGATTAAAGATATTTACAAAGTTTTTCTACTTGAATACGAGCAGTTTAGTGTTACATAAGAATATGTTTGCTGAAAAGGCTGACTTCTATGTAGTTTAGAATGCCATGGAGTAGAAAACGGTTGTTGGTTTTGTTGTTACTCTACAAAATAATTATGTTTCTTGCGGGATAGCACAATTGGTAATGTCTTTGGCCTACATTCGAGAGGTCCCGGAATCAAAACTCCGGGAATTTAAAGAGAGAAAATGTCCATTTATGCTCTCAGCGTAAAGCCACATATGGAAGTCAGCTAGGTCTAGATGCCGCTAATGGCCGGTCTCCCTCACAAGAATAGCCAAGCAGAACAATAGCCATTGTGCGCCACCTTTCTACTCCCGAAGATTCGCTCGCTTTTAGCAGTTTCCTCTTTCAGAAGATTCCCTTTATGTTCGGGTGCTATATACAGAGCCGACCATTGTCCGGGAGAGTCAATTGAGAGAGTCAGTATCTTTCCATACTTTAGTCTACACATGGCCAGTGTGAAAGAACAATTAATGTCCATTAATTGACCTAATAGTGGTTAACTATAAAGCCCGGGCCTTAAAGTACTTACATGTTGTAAGTCGCCATTAAGGTAGTTGTCTCATGTGTTTATGACAACTCCTAGTGTTTTACCGGGAGAAAAATACGAGTTAGTTGGAGAATTTAATGTCATATCTGCACGTTGGCCTTAGTAGCTCAAGGATTAGAGCGGCTGGATGGCAACCAGAAGATCCGTGGTTCAAATCCCGGCTATGGCAATGAATTTTTCAGTCTGACTCTACCTTTCCATACTTTAGCCTTTATACGGCTAGTGTGAAAGAACAATTAATTTCCAAGTATTTTAAAGTTCAAAGCGATAACGAAATATCTCAGAAATGGAGAATACCACAAAAATATTTGGCACAAATGTTGCACTTAATTATATTATTTTATTGTTTAGTAAGGTTTGACGAATCTCTTAAGTTTTACCATCTAGGCGAAAGTCATTCAGAATGAAGAGGTCTTCATAGACTATTCCAAGAAAATTCAAGAAATATATTTCATTTGTCATTTGTCTTTTTAATCAAAGCGTTAAGACTAATTTATGGGGAAGTTAAAACTGTCAAAATTTATTCCGTGTAACATGAGGGAGGGGACATTTTTAAATCTTCGTCTTCCATCTTTGGAAGATACTAACTCCAAGTCAAGGTTGGCATTAGTGGACTGCTCCTTTTTAAATTAGGCTGTTCAGAGAAAGAGAGAGGTGCGCACTCACTCACTCACACACACACACACACACACACACACACACACACACACACACACACACACACACACACACACACGTCCTTTCCCAGTTATCATCCATGTGTAATCAATGTTTACCGCCTGTGCTGCCTTATGCAGTAATTGTGGTACTAAAACCAAAACAAAGAAACAGAAAAGTAAGTACTACTAAGAGATGGCTAATATATATACAATATCGGACTAGTCATATCGGACTATGAATGAAATAGGTGACATAAAGCTCAAATGAGACCAGAGCCTTAGGTAAGCTTAGAGTTACCGGACATTGATCCTTTAGATAAGGGAAACCGCTGGAAAAACCTTATCCAGGTAACTCTCCCTGACCAAGATTCAAACTCGGGGCCTCTTGAACGTGAAGCACTCTAACATCTACGCTACCGAGACGAAGGGGGGGGGGCTAGTATAGTGGAAAGCGATAAGGAGAGTATTGCATTTTGCTGGGAGATATCGTCAGTGATTCTTCAATTTCCACTTCCTGTTCCAGTGAGAGGAAGACATTTTACAATTCTTGAACATACCATTCGGTTAGATAATTAGCATACACTTTGTGTCATTGGTAGTATATATTTTTTTTTTCATCCAGATTTATGAAACCTATTTTACACAGTGGTATATTAGGGTTATAGTTGATACATAAAAATACACAATTTTAACAAAAATATTTTAAATACTAGAAGGAAGAAAATATATTATAATCTGATGCATATTAATTTAAACTATTTCAGACGTTTAAACACTGAGTTTATAAACATCATGAAAGTGGTATATTAGGGTTAGAGTTGATACATAAAAATACACAATTTTAACAAAAATATTTTAAATACTAGAAGGAAGAAAATATGTTATAATCTGATGCATATTAATTTAAACTATTTCAGACGTTTAAACACTGAGTTTATAAACATCATGAAAGTGGTATATTAGGGTTAGAGTTGATACATAAAAATACACAATTTTAACAAAAATATTTTAAATACTAGAAGGAAGAAAATATGTTATAATCTGATGCATATTAATTTAAACTATTTCAGACGTTTAAACACTGAGTTTATAAACATCATGAAGTACTTATACTGTTGTGGCTTCATTAGCAAAGATGTGAGCGGAGCAGAAAATTCAGTTCCTAGAGAGTCTAGCTTGAATATTAATTCAATATTAATTAGGTAGTATATTAGACAGAACATGTCACTCATTATTTCTTGCAGAGAAAAGTCATACTGCGTAGCCAGTTGAGCTAAATAAATTCTGATGAACGATACCAATTCACATGCAGTGAATAATGTCATGACTCGGTAACCGATAACGGGATAACTAGCTACTGTCTTCGCTTCTTTGATAACCTTTAATGGTAATAAGTGGTGTCGGAATTGTACACTGATAAGATTAATAATGTTATTAAGAAATGGCCGAGAGGCAAATAATGCAATGCATAATTTTCACAGGCTAACATACATATGTAATATAAAAAATATGAATTAAATTTTGTCAAAAGAAGTAATTAGCTAAGCAATTTAAGATTTGAAGAGAACAAACTAGTTACGTCAATGGGCAATAAGCGTTCCAGAGAACTCAGCCAACAAAAGGTCTCCTTACCTGGAACTCAACACGTTCAGACGACAGAATTGCCTTTAGAAAATAAACGTATACACAGTTCTAAAAATTAGAAAGTGGAAAGAAGTCTTAAAATTTAGCAAGTCACAGAGTGAAAATTGCATTATAGACGTGAATCAGTTGTTGAGAGTTGTAACATATTACTAACAGAAACTTCGAAGAGTGAAGTAAACGATATTTATACGGATAAAAAAGACGTAGTTCTAAATTAGTGTATTTGCTTTCGTATCTTTGCTGTAATAAATTATCGGTAATCGTAACGCCAGAAGACCGTAAATGGTGGTTGCCGAAAGGGGACTGAACGTTTAATATTTCAAAGACTCGTGCACTTATTATTACGAATGAGTCCAATTTTATTTAACTTATTTATAGATGAGATAATAGACAAGGTTAAATAAGGAAATCAACACTGTCCGGTAATATGAAACAAAGAAATTCCTGGACTGCTATATGCGGATGACTTAATGGTAGGATCTATAACGGTAGTAGGATTGCAGGAGGCAATAAATGAAATCCAGAAATTTTGTGAAGATTAGGGAATAAAAATAAACATAAATAAGTCGAAAGTTATGGTTTCCAAGAAGGGAGTTAAACTAAAAAAAGATGAAAAGTGGGTACTAAATGGCAAAAGGGTAGAAGTGGTCAAGTGGTAGGAGTGAGGTTGAATAACAATGGAAAGTGGGGAGCACACAGGAGAAAAATTGAAGCAAAAGGAAGGGCGGCAATGAATGGAATAAGAATATGCAAATATAAACTAGAAATGACAACAAAATTGTTATAAAGAATGTACGAAGCACTAGTTGAATCCAAAATGTTGTATGCAGTGAAGATCTGGGGGGGGGGGGGGCACAGAGGTAAACAAAACGGTGGACCAAAGCTACAGAAGGTTTTGTAAAGAGCTACTAGGCTTACCAAGGTCAGCACCTAGGGAAGTAGCTGTAGTAGAATTAGGAAAGACAAGAAGAAATGGAATAATAATGGAAAGAGTAATGCAATATTGGTATAGGTGTTTGGCCAAAGAAGAAGGGGAAATTATGAAATTATGCATGAGACAGCAAAAAAGATTAGAGAACTCAAATATTTGGTGGGCAGAGATAGAAGGAATTATGGAAAAAATAGGAATGGGAGATATATGGAGATTAGAGGAAAGGAATACATGCGATGTGAGTAAATTAATAAAATGCACAATAGAAGATATAGAAAGACAGGAAATATGGGGAAGTCTAGAAAATATGAAATCATTACAATTTTACAAGCAAATAAAAAGAAATTGGGGACGAGAAGCAAATGTAGATTACTGCAATAGGCAAGAGAGAGAAGGGTTAGCATGGATGAGAACAGAAATAATATTTCTAAGAGGGATAAGAGGTAGGGAAAGGAGAATTTGTGAATTGTGTGGGGGAAAAGAAAGCATAGAGCACTATGTAACAGAATACGAGGAGGTTGCAATATGGAGAAAAACGGTTTGGGAAGAAAAATGGGAGAAAGTAGAGAAGAGGATAGTAGCTATAAGAATGTTAACGGGCAGGGAGGAAAAGAAGGTAAGAAGTATTGGTAAGTTCTTGCAGAAAGTGAAAGAAAAATGGGCCAGAAATGTAAAGAATATAAGAAAGGGACTAATTAAGTAATCAAGGAGGTATGGAGGTTAAGAGCTACCTGGCAGAGCAGAAGACCAGAGTGTCATGCAAGCCAAGGTAGCAACCAGGTAACGACAAATAAATGTAGCCAAAAGTTGTAAACTGTAAAATTTTTGAATATGCACAAAATTATTACGGAAATCGTCTGAAACCGCACAGCTGTTGAAACTACAGAAATTAACAGATATAAATACTTCAATAGTTACAGTTTCTAGAGCTAAGATTTAGAAACAGGTGTGTTTTTTAATATATATATATATATATATATATATATATATATATATATAATTTACGTCCTCCAACGTTAAGTCATATCGAACGATTAAAATTAAATGGGTAAAATGATGCTCAAGTGATTCCAGGGTCCATAGAGCTTAGAGTTACCCGACATACGTCTTTCAGGATAAGAGGATATCCCGGAAGAAACCTTATACAGGTAGCTCGCCCTTACCAAGTTTCGAACTCGGGACCTCTTGAACGTGAGGTAGACATACTACCATCTACGCTACCGAGGCGGGTAGAGAGAAACAGTTTACTTCTATATCCTCAAACAGTTGCCAACTCACTTCAAATAGCTCTTTTATTAGCTTACATTAAATTTATCAACCAGTTATCTGGTGTTTTTATTCTCATATACAATTCACGCATATCTTGAGAAAGAAAAACTGACGCTATTGTCATTACTTTATTAACGACGCTATGATTGTCAGAATCATAGCCCGCCACGGTACCGTAGATGGTAGCGTGATGCAAGAGGTCCCGAGATCGCATCTCGGTCAGGGTGAGTTGCCTGGATAGGGTTTTCTGCGGGATTTTCTCTTATCTAAGCTCTAAGCTCTATTAACCCTGGGTTCGTTTGAGCATCATTTCACTCATTTAATTCATGGTCCAATATGACTTAACGCTGAAGGACATGATTGAAAAAAGTCAGAATCATAACAGCGTCCCGCAGAAGTTGTTTTACGTGCCAGTAAATCTGATATGTTACTGTCGCTTTTACGTACACTTAAAAACCATCGGCCTGGTCCGGGTTTGAACCCGTTATCTTGGGACCAGTAGGCCAACATACAACAAACTTAGTCCCTGAGACTGATATACGCTGAGAGAAGATCCCAAGTTCGCCACTGTAACAGCTGAGAGCTGAGATTCATCAAAGACGGAGATACTGGAGGCACGTCAAAATGTCACGCATGTGAGTGACGTTATCACTAGTTACATTAGGGTTGTTTTCTGCCCACCTTCACGTTCCAAAGTCATCCCCAGAATATTCTGTTCCGCTAGGGTTGCTATAGTGCGAGTATGCGCGCGCTTACACACATGGAAGTCCACCACTATATAACCGACACCGTGAGAACACGCAACGCTATCGGCTCATCAAACAGGGGTCACTTGAGTGCACTTGGCCAACAGATTGTGGTGCTATTCATGCGCTTTCCCACAGTCACTTGTCTTGCTATTCACTCCCCATGTACTTAGCAGAAACCAGAAAAACAATGCGCTTTGTTTGATATCACTCAAGTAATGGGAGTAATGCATCGTATTGATCTTGTGATGTGCCTGCGGCTTTACCATTAAGTTAAAAAGAGTGGAAAAAAAGATTACAAAAGATATTCAGGCGGGTATTTCCCTTTTGTGTACGCACATTTTCTAATTTATGTGATGTTCAAACAAATGACTATGTTCCACTACGAAAAGAATATAAAATCATCAGGATCACACTCATATAACCCTCTACCCATTCATTTGGGTTTATTTCTCACTTTTTGCTACTGCTACTGCTACTACCTCCATAAGTAATGCTGCAGAGTAAGCAGAACTGGCTGACTACAGCAGAGACAATTAAGAGCATCCTTATAGCCAAATAGAAGGGCGAATGCAGGGTTTAAACCTTGTTGAAGCTTTGAGAAGTAATACCTTGTAGTGATTCCTCAATGTCTCAAAGAATACTGCAGGTGTTTTTTAGTTGGTAAAAGCCTAACTCGCGACTTGGGCGTTTTTCTAAAGACTTTTCCCCTGCCTAAAGAAAGCTGCTGCTACTACTATTTACGAGGGCTGTTCAATAAAGAATGATCACAAATTTTTTTGACAACGTACCTTTACTCATCCTCATAATTTTGATGGTCCTTCTCAAAATAGTCTCCCCTGAATGCGATGCACTTGTCCCAGCGTTTCTGCCAGTCTTCAAAGACATGCTGGAAACCATTTTTGAGAGATCCTTCAAAATCGCCTCCGCAGCCTTCACCACTGCTTCTGATGATGGATAATGCCTCCCTCGAAGGTGTTTCTTCCAGCCAGGGGATAGAAAAAAGTCACATGGGGCTAAATCCGGACTATAAGGAGGGTGAGGGATACACTTCACGTTGAGTTTTGCAAGATATTCAGCAACAACATTGGCAATATGTCGCCGCGCATTATCGTGGTGCAGCATCCAGCCTGCTTCACGGAAATGTGGTCTTTTGTGCCTGATATGGACTTATAATGTTTTCAGGACATTCCTGTAGTATTGTCCAGTTACTGATGTGTGTGCAGGTACAAGATGCTGATAAACCATTCTATGAATATCAAAGAATGAGATGACCATAACTTTCCCAGCAGAAGCTTTTTGGGGGTTGGTGATGAAGGAGATTTCCACACTGAGCTTTGCTGTTTGCTCTCAGGATCAAAATGATGTAGCCAAGTTTCATCAGCAGTGATTACGTTTGAAAGAAACTCCGGATCTTCCTCTAACATCAACTTTAAATACATGTTACTTCCATTGCAGCGGTAGGCGATACTGAGCATGTCTGAACTTGCCTGGTTCTCACAGGCGGGAACCAGGAGTACCAACAATGAAACAACTACGGCGTGTTTGTTTTACATTAAGCTAACAGAATATAATAAGGTTGAATTTTAGTGCGAAAAATTATGACCGTAAAAATTATGATCATTCTTTATTGAACAGCCTTCGTATGTAAAAGAAGCAGAGGAACTTGTATTCTGTTCATAAATTGATATCTGATTTCACCAAAACAAATCAGAAAAACATCTGTACACAATGTTTTAGTATTGTAACGGGAGCACCCTGTACCAGCTGCGAACGGAAGGCAGGGGGGAGGACCGCGTTAGCCACACCTTCTCCTCGTTTGTCTTGTAGTGGTGACAGGCTTGTGGTTAGGGGAAAACATGACTGGTCGTCTGTTTTCCTTCTACCTGTTTCTCGATCTTTCGTTTACCAGAACAATCTTGTAAACACCAGAAACCGGCGATATTCCTATAAAGAGGGTTACAGACGGACAGTGTGAGTCAGTTGTTGAGTTGGTTTTGGTGTGGTCAGTCAGTTGTTGGTTTGAGTTGGTCAATCAGTTGGTTAGTGAATGAGGACAGTTCTTGGTGTAAGAAGGCAGTGTTAGTGACGTGTTAATGAACGAAAGGGTTGTGCAACGGAAGACTGTACGAACTGTGTATGGGTATCGAAGTTTATGTAATCGCGAGTACAAGTGAAGTTGTAACGGACGAACTGGTGAATTGTAATTGTGTGCAGCAAGTAATTTTGTGTAATTGGCAAGTGTTAAACTGTAAGTCGGTGGAAATAAAGAACATTGTTGAGTGGTGTAATTGGACTTTTCATTTCACGAACCCACAAAGTCACACTGGCGTCAGAAGTGGGATATAACACAAAGTCACACTGGCGTCAGAAGTGGGATATAACACAAAGTCACAGTATTTAATCGTTTCTTTTTTAATTCACGTCCTCCAACGTTAAGTCATATCGGACGATGAATGTAATTGGTGAAATGATGCTCAAATGAGTCCGGGGTCCTTGGATATTAGAGCTACCTGACATTCGTCTTTAAGGATAAGGAAAAACCCCGAAAAAACCTTATCCAGGTAACTCGTCAATGTCAATTTCACACATGTTTTGTTAATAGTAGAATCTAATTGTGATATTTAATCGTGTTCGGTGTACACCAAATTTAATATTTAAGTTCACCATCTTTCAGGGAATCATGGAAATGAGAAAATGGGAGTCAGACATGAACATTTGAAGAAAACATTCCATCCCAAACTACATATCACATGGATATTTTTTTTCTTAAAAAATGCGTTTTTCTCAAATATGACCAACCAGTTTGATTAAAATGTCATGTGTTTAATATATGTTATGGCAAATTCAATTTATATCTTGAATTTGCTGTGAACGGCACTTAAGTCCTCTTCATTCTGAATTAAATTAATTCCAAATTCTCACTGGTAAACCGTGAGAGTGAAACAAAATCTTACTGCATAAAAAATTGAGGTTTAGTTATAACATACAATTTATGAACTCTGTGTATGTCAGTGGCCACCATCTCAATGCACAGTGTGCACAGTAGGACGTGCAAATTTACCCGTTGCACGCCGGAATAGTCTGCCGTGCACTCCTTAGCCTTCAGAGCAGTGGCGGAATGCCGATCTTGCAATTTAAATGCACAGTTGACTGTGCAACAATAATAATCGTATTGTAATATGAAGGATATGATTGTTATATAAATTGTTTTAATTGTTTCTTTCATTATCATTCAACTATGTACCTTTATTTTAATAAAAAAACGAACAATAAATTGATAGTTTAAACAAAATGAAAATAATCGAAAATATACTTACAATACAGCAGTATTAAATAACAGTTCGAAGAAAAGCAATAAGCACAACATATGACTCAGAAGTGGAACCTAGTTTTCTAGATTTTTGTTGTCTTTGACACACTAGTTTTTCAAAATTAGGTATCAATTAATTAGAGCCAACTGAAAAATTCAATGCCATGGCCGGGATTTGAACCACGGATCTACTGGTTTTCGTACAGTTGCTCTACCCCTTGAGCTACCATGGTCAACGTGCCTTCCTGACATTAAATCCTCCAATTGACTCATTATATTTTCCCGGTAGACCACTTAGGTTCTGATATTTGAGACAACCACTTGTGGCGGCTTACTATTGTAAGTACTTAAATACCAGGATTTTTATCGCTGATTATTTTTAATGTAAATTTAAATTGAGGAATTAATCCTTAAAGAATTAATCCTTTTTAAATACATTGCTCCTGTATATGGGCGAATTTTAATTAATTAGAGCCAACTGAAAAATTCAATGCCATGGCCGGGATTTGAACCACGGATCTACTGGTTTCCGTCCAGTTGCTCTACCCCTTGAGCTACCATGGTCAATGAGCTACCATGGTATCAATATTTGTGCAGCAGCTAGTCTAAGTTGACATTTTAATTTCTGATCCGACAATTGAATTCTGCAGCTGTTTTTGTTTAATTTCATTAGCGAAAAAATTGTTCGCCTATATATATATATATATATATATATATATATATATATATATACATATATACACGTGTGTGTATGTGTGCGTGAGTGTGTGCGTACATGTGTATGTGGATCCGAACATACTCAGAAAACGAGGGGCATTTCTATGTAGTCGAGGAAATGTATTTCTTGGAAAATGTGAATAGAAATCACTCAAACTAATTCTATTTTGGATTTTTTTTTTTTTTTCATTTGACGATTGTATTGCAAATCGAGTTCAAGCTGCAATTCAGATGGAATATTACAACATCTGTAGAGTAAGGCTCAGCAAATATTTGGAAAATTGGTTCTAATTGCACCACGTCTTGAAACCTTTTCTGAAAATCTTGGTTCAACTCTCTTAATATTTGAACATATTCTTGCAAGTCCATGACCTGAAAAAACTGCTGAACTGTTGAGAGCTTTGGGAAATGTACCAATTTCTTTGAGGTTAACGCTTTCCCATAAGGATAGTTTCATTTTGAATGCTCTGATACTATCACTTTCTATGAAAAAGAAACACTCTTCCCATGAAGGCATAAATGTAGGATAGACGTCCTACGGGACACATTACATTCTCCAGTCGACATTATGTTTACGAAAACAAACCGCAAGAGACGAGACAACACTGCTTGTCTCACACTGAAGTCGCACGGTACTCGTGGCAGTGCACAATGCTACGTCATTTGCTCTAGCACAAAATCGATCCGCTTGGTGACCGCTGATGTATATGATCATTCTTTAAGATATTCCTTGCCATTATATTGAATTTTCAGGTGATACTTTATTCAGTTCTTTTAATTTGTTATTGTTTTTTACTTTTCCTATCACAATATATTTAGTACATGCGTAGAGAAGGTATTATGTTTCACCAAAAATAAAGCCTTTTTATAAAATTTTCCATAAATTTGTGAACGTCATAAATAAAAATGTGAAACGTTGTTTAAATAACATACTTGGTAAAAATAAGACCTGAAGCTTTTCTGGCAACGAATATTTTCAAGATCTTCTCGAGAAACAAGCCAAGTGAAAAGACGATTAGAAGTCGATGTTTCTGGAGCATACATCTCTCCCATCACAAAGATATTTTAAGACATGTTATGATGTATCATTGGATATAACACAAATATCAACAAAGACAAAACACTAGCAATATTCGCATCTGAACAGAAGACTGTTTACAGTAAATTAAATGCCAGGTCAGAAGATGGCGTGAGTACGATTTCTGATCGTCTTTTCCACTGGTTGTTTCCCGAGAAGATCTTGAAAACATACTTCGTAATTAAATTCAGCATCTTTCAATATATAATACGATTTTTTTAAAGGAAACCTTCCCCCCTCCCCATCCAAAACTATCCTTAACATGGGAATGCATTCTAAAAGTCGAACTTTTTATAAATCTCTCCAACCATTTTAATTAAATTACCACGTAAGATATTTTCATTGCAAGAAATATACTGTTGCATTTTCTCGAAATAGCTTCTGAATTTCTGAATGACTTTTCTATAAGTATTAAAAGATATAAAACAGTCTTACTTCACACAAAAAACGTATATCTATTAAAACATACAACATAGAAGAAATTCATTTTATGAGTGTACCATTTCTTTTTATTTCTTTAAAAATTTTAATACACACACTTTTCTCAAACGGGAAGCCATTGTTCAATTCTTTATGTGTTTAACGTGCAAGAAAAAAAAGACTTTCTATCATATAGCAACTATCTCTCAAAAATTTGTTTATCACTTAGGCTTACTGTTTTTGCCTGTTCCCATTGTACCTATAAGGAGGCACGTAATAAGACCATTTGTATAAAGTGTATCTCGATTAACATGAAATAGAGAGAACAAACTTCTAGTAAGAATAGTTTGTTAAAGAGTGAATAAGGATAGTCAACGCAAAAAGTAGTGTACAATACATAGTGTGAAATACATCACAGGATGGAAATCAATTACTCTTCCACACTAGCCATTTGTAGACTAAGGTTTGGGAAGGTAGAGTCATACTGAAAAATTCAATGTCATAGACGGAATTTGAACAACGGATCTCGCAGTCTTCGTCCCATTGCTCTTAACCATTGAACTATCACGGCCAACGCCAACATGCCAGCATGACACTTAATTCTCCAAATGACTCGTATTTTTTCTGGTAAGCCACTAGGAGTTCCCAAATGCAATGAGATTACGCACCGTTTGTGGCGAGTTAATATGATGTAAGTACTTAAATCCTTTAGAGTAAAACAATTAATTGTTCTTCCACACTAACTGTGTGTAGGGCAAGGTTTGAATAGGTAGAGTAAGACCAAAAAAATTCAATCCGGATTTGAACAACGGACCTTCCGATCTCCGTCCGGTTGCTTTAACCATTGAACTACCATAGCCATAATAGAATGTTGACAGCGTGTCATAGTGTAATAAAGTCCAGGAAATGTAACGTTCTTCGGTCCAGTAAAACATTGATAACGGAAATGCCCAGTTGTTTAGAATTCAAGAAATTTGTAGTGAGTTGTGAGGCCGAAGCCAAACCGACAAGAAGAGAAATTATTTTAATCTGAACGTTGATTACATTGGGGAGAGTGATGATAAGTCATGCTGATTGCACTCCACAGCTAATCTGCATTCCATTAGATTCGGATGTAATGAATAATCAAAATGCCCTCGGCCGCCGAGAAAGGGGAGGCATGCAAACGTATTCCACAGCTCTGAGTGACTTTCCCACAACGTTGAGGTTGGCTACAGTGTGTTTCACGAGTTTCCCTACCCACTCTTCTACAAACTATTCTTACAAAAACTATTTCCTCCTGTTAATCGACAAAACATATACAGAAATAGTTTTAATGTGTATTCTCTTGCAGGAAGGTATAAGAGGAATAAACGAATTGAAGTGTTAAATGTTTAAAAGGGATCGTTATATACCAACCGTCCTTTAAATTCCATGCTCTTAAGTAACATAACGAGAAACAACTGAACGGTGACAGCATCTACAATTGTTTTTAGAAAATTCAGACCAAAAGTAACGAATACCTCGGAAACCGCTGATGCCACAAACAACTTTATTAGAAATAGATTGTATTTGAAGGCATCTTATACACACCACTCCTCTTCCCTCTCTATTTTTACACTTTAGAGTTACATAAAACTATTCAAAATTCCTTCCAAATGAGTAGGCATTTCAGAATTCAGAATGTATTCAAAATATTTTATTGTTCGTGTAAACATCTTAAGTGTAGGTATTTTAATCAAAATTGTTGGAACTATTTTCGAAAAAATTTAACTTAAAGGTGGGGTAACTTGTTACAAGTGAAGTCAAATACAAAATTCGCTAATTAGCGGAGTTTTTGTTTTTGAGTTATCCAATCACCGACACACACACACACACACACACACACACACACACACACACACACACACACACACACACACACACATCCAAACACACACGCATAGGGCGTAGAAAGAGAGAGGGAGGGAGAGAGAGAGAGAGACAAATGCTTTGGGGCCTTTTTCCTCTAAATAGTCTGGAACCTCAAAACATGCATTTTCGGAAATTTTGGTTGGAATACGATACCCTCTCTAATTACTGGGTTACATAACAGAAAAAGTAAAAGTGGCAAAGGACTTATTTGAAATATAAAATAAATAGTGAGGGATATTTCGGAAATGTTTTATGCCATAAAAATATAGAAAGTAATTTCATTTGTCCGCCGCCATAAGAAAGAACACATAATTTCGCGATACATTTTACTGAAAAGTAGGCCTTTTACTGTTAGACATGAATAATCTCTGCAAAGAGTGAGTTATCTCTACAAGAGTCAATATAGTAGGTCAAGCAGAAGAATGAAGTTAAAACTTCCGAGAAGAAACATATTATTCGTCAAGTAACGCCTACTCTAACATAGTATCAAATACTTTATATCTTAATCTCGTTGACTATCGATTGCCTCGTAGATGGCTTAGTCCGATATTCAATTTTTCTTTAGTTATCTGAAAAACAAGAAACAAACATACATATCTTTATAATTCAAGCCAATTTTTTCTTAGATTACGGATAAAATTTGGCATGGGACTTGCGAGGTTTAATTTTTCTTATATTACTTGAATCACCATGTCCCATTACATATAGTAACATTACCTGGATTTTACATATTTTGTACAATTGTATATACAATTTCTCATTTTCTGTAATCGTCTTTGTACATTATATTCTTATTTTTATATGCTCCTATATTATCTTATCAGTTATATAATACATATTTACATACAGGATGTCTCTAAAGTCACTATTCATTTCAATGAAAACGCTATATTTTGTTTCTTTTCTTTTCAGATACTGGTATCTTAGTGCAAGATGTTTAGCGCAGAAAAACGGGTTGCCATTGTTTGTGCACGGCCACGCGGATTGTCATATGAAGACACCAGAGCGGAATTTACCCGTAAATTCCAGAAATCAGCCCCATCAAGGGCGCACATTCGTCTGCTTGTGAACAAATTTAAGCATACCGGCAGTGTGTGTGTGATGAGACACGTCCTGGACAACCACACGTCTTGGCAGAAACAGTGCAGCAGGTTCAAATTGCCAGTGATAGGAGTCCGAAGGCATCAATTCGACACCTCAGCAGGGAATTGAACGTCCCTCGCAACACAATGTGGAAAATTCTACATTTCACTCTACGAAAACGCCCGTATCACATTCAAGTTCTGCACCATCTTGAGGACGAGGATTTCGTCTGTCGTCGGGCAACGTGTTATGACCATCCTGGAATGTGTAGAGAATGAGAATTTAATGGACAACATTTTATTCTCCGATGAAGCCACTATCCATGTTTGTGGGAAAGTGCACAGACACAACAGCCGAGCATGGGCATATGAAGAACCACATGAGGTATCGTAGTGGGAACGTGATACACCGAAAATCAATGTTTGGTTGGGTATGACAAACGCAAAACTGTATGGCCCATTTTTCTTTGCCGAAAGGTCAATAACAGGTAACATCTACCTCAAAATGTTAGAACTGTTCCTTGAATCGCAGCTTCAAGAGGATGGCATACTGGATACAGTTGTGTTTCAGCAATATGGTGCGCCTCCACATTTTGCAAACATCGTCCGTGATTACCTGAACAGAACCTTTCCAGGGAGTTGGATAGACAGAGGCTCACCTCGGCTGTGGGCTTCCCGTTCACCGGGCCTTACTCCTTTAGACTTTTTTGCATGGGGGTACATCAAATCTAAAGTTTACACTAGCAAAGTGAATGGTCTGCCTGAATTACGGTATCGTATCAGGGAAGCAGCAGGTCGATTTGCGGTTGACATGTTACAGTCTACACTTCGTTCCGCGTATGTGTTTTGAGCTAGATGGAGGTCATATAGAAGGGCACTAGAATATGTGTAACACTTCAAAATAATATTTATTTTTCAATCACTGTCTTCCTTCATTGAAATAGACAGTGACTTTAGAGACATTCTGTATATACAAAATCACTCTTACTGTTCGAAGTCTATACTGTTTGTGAAGGATGCAATTGTTTTTTAATTATTTCTTCATAGCTGATTGGCCAATTTTGTCCACTTCTAGTTGTCGCTGTAGTTGTTTTTATGTTGTCGATCCAGTATTGAGCATTCCCATAAAAGATGTTGGACTATTTGTTCGGTACCACTGCATGGACATTCTGGAGACACCGAAATCTTGAATCTGTAGAAGTATGTTCTTACTGGCCCGTGTCCTGTTACCATTGTTGCTAAGTTTCTTTGTCATTGGAATCTTGATCTTTAGCCTATCTTGCAGCGATGGAAAGAAACTCTTGGTTAATGCACCTTGATGCTACTTAACATCAACTTAACTTTCAAGTCCCACAAATAACTATTTTGTGTGTAGTAAGTTTTTGTCTACCTCTTATTTCACATGTTTCACAAAATTTATACTGAATAAAGGACTACGCAGGTTGTGATAGGTGTTTTATGTATTATTATGTAAACATATTACACTTATATGATTTAATCAAAATCTTTCTAGCCTTTTTTCATAAAATCAACACTAACAATGCTTCCATGTAAATTGTAATTTACATTTTACTGCATTTATACGTAGTTTATTTTTCTTTCACTGTTCCTTTCTTTCTTTCTCTCTTTCTTCCTTTATTTCTTTCTTCCCTTATTTCTTTCTTTCTTTCTCTGTTTCTTTCGAGAGCCTTCGTGTGTCATTCTTATAAGTACGGGACTTAAATACGGAGTTAGTAAGATTCAGTACGTTCACTACGTTGTTTTAAAAAAAAAGAAGATATTCGTATTTATCCGAAGTATCTCTTTAGCTGCCTTACACATACTTGTAAAATAAAATAATTTTTATTTTATATTTCCTACTAAATATAAGACGAATGCCCTAGGCTAAAGCAATAGTCAGTTCTTTAAAAGTGTGTTGCTATGAGAGGTTTTGTAAATACGTGTTCTCCGCATGAACACAAAAAAAAAAAACGAATTATAAAGAATACCTCAGAAATAGCTAACGCTAAAAAATGTAGCTGATATAAAGTGTGTATTGTAACTAGATGTACACGTTTGATGAAGTGAGACTGCGTCTATGTACAGTTTACATTCTGAAAGAAGAGCATTTCAGAACTTATTTCTAGAAATATACATTTGACATGAAAATATCTTAAAGAGATGGTAATTTAATGAAAAATGTTTCATGTAAAGGGTAGTTTGGGATGAGGGGATTTCATTTTAAATCTTCGTTTTGAAAATCTGAAGATGTTAAACTTATATACCAAGTTTGGTGTTGAACCAACTTTTCATTGTTAATTATGCTTATTTCGGGTCTTTTCCTAAAAGCACGTGCTCTTTCATATTCTTTGATCATACCAAATTAAATATAAATTGGTCTTATATTAATTATAATATACACTTTTTATGTTGTACGTAAGCGGTAGAAATGAATAAACCGTTAACGTGGAATATCTCCCTGATCTACCTTTCTGTAAGGGTTTAAATGACTAGCTTAGCAAAAGCACCTAAAATCGCCAAACTCAGCATGTCTCTTTGCTGTTTCATAACAAGATGCCTACAAAACCAGCAGCCCACCAGCGTATAAAGAGCACCAATGTGTAAAACCACACCGCGGTGCGAGATCTGTGCCCCTTCCCCAAGAATTTGACACGAACACAGCAGTCACCGCTGTCATTGAATTGCAAACTATGTAAACAGCCAAGAGACCATCTACCCTTAACTGGGGGATGGTTGGGTGAGTCGGATTAATGTACAAGGGTGAGATAGCTGATAGCTCAGCTTATTAAAAAGGGGAGAGTAATACCTTTTACACCCCGCTGCTGCGTTTTATGGTGTAAAAATGCAAAAACAAGCTTAAGATTCGAATCTCATAACGCCCAAGTTATTACCAGAAGATATATAAAATTCTGCTACACCAAGATTAGAGCTTCCGGCTTGAATACTTTTTTCCCACACTCGCACCAAATTGTAGATTTACATTACAACTGCAAACTGCAAATTTACATTACTTTGCAAACTGCAAAACATCGTTAGTGTACATTTAGCGCACCCAAAAGATGCCCGCCTTGGTAGCGTAGATGGTAGCGTGTGTGCCTCACGTTCAAGAGGTCCCGAGTTCGAATCTCGGTCAGGTTGAATTAGCTGGACAAGGCTTTTCCGGGATTCTCCCTTATCCTGAGCGAAGAATGTCGGGTAACTCTAAGCTCTATGAACCCCGGGCTCATTTGAGCATCATCTCACCCATTCCATTCATCATCCGATATGACCTAACGTTGTAGGACGTAAATTACACACAAAAAACAGAAGGTGGTCTTCGTAAAATTGATTTAGTTAATAACCTATTGTCTCTCATTAGAAGTACAGGGCTATTTAAGTAGCTGTAAAGTGAGGCGAAACCTTTAGATTTCAGTGTCGCGAGCATAGAACCCGGCTACTCCTTTATAATAAGTCAAATACATACAACGTTCTTTACATTTTAAGTATATACGCAACATTTTGCCGTTTGGGAACTAGCAACAATTGAGGAAGACCGGCAAGTTTAATAATTTTATAAAGAAATTACGAGAGAGAAAAACTGCAACAAACAATTTCCATATGCTAAAATCAACCTATGATGTAAGAAGTACGAAAGTGGCAATTCTTTCAGAAGAAGAAAACACGTTTTGTGTTAAGAATTGTGCAATGACTAGGTTGCACTCTCAATCTTTCACTGTTACTACTGCAGTAAAGAAGCATGGAAGGCCAGTGAAAAGCAAACAACCTAAAAATATGAAATATACATACAGAAGCTCATATTTAAAATACACATATGCCTTATATCTTAAACAGAAAAAATGGACTATGATTATTTATACGAAAATTCTATCAAGCTCTAAATTTTTCCTGTAGTCAGTTTTGATTTACCCTTTAAAAATTGCTTGTAATACAAAATGATATAGAATCCTTCAAATTAAATATGACTTCACGGGGTATACGCAGAAAATTCAATATTTACATACATTTTATTGGCGACATCAATGCGCGAGACAATTTAATCAAAGTTGTTGGAATCTTTTATGAGGAAATAAAAATAGCACAAGTATTTACATGAATTTAGATAGTGTATGGTATATTAAAAGAAACTTTAATATAAGTGAGTGTATCTAAGACAGAAATCAGTTGCCAAGATATCCATTAGCTCAGGGTTCACAAATCACCGAATCATTGACCAGTTCTGAAAATTAGAAAGAGGAAAGAATTCTTGGAATGTTTTTTGTAAGTAGGAACTTAAGTGGGGTGGTCATGAAGTAGATGGGACTTGTATTGATAGAAAGCATGTAGTCCTATAATTTGTGTCTTTTCTTTCGTGTCGTACACATATGTTTTATTGTTATCGATTATAATCGATCCTTGGCGGTCGACGCAAAGCAACTTTCCGCCGAATGTTTCAGTGACCCGCGGCCACTTACGCTTCTCACTGTTATTACAAAAATAATTATTTTAAAACTTAAATTTATTGATATGTCAGAAGCTACAATATACTTCACCAGTTACAGTTTGCAGTGCTTATCGGTCAACTTAACAATATGCACTCATGCATATTGGGAGAGAAACATGCAGTTCACTACTGCAGAAGCTGACAGCAGTTTCAGGACAAAGTGAGATATTGGAAACGTTATCAAAAATGTGGCACACTGGGAGAGACGGTATCAGGAACAGTCCTAAAAAATCATATACTTTTATCGTACTTTCCATATAATCTTCTCTAAGATGCAATCGATTCAAAAAGAAAACAAAAATGAATTCATGTATGTTCAGTGTACAGGTTCAGCAAATCCCTGGTTAAAGGAACTGCGCTGAATTGAACCCAAGACGGTGGAGGCAAAAACAAATAAATAAACATAAACATACAGTTACACTCACAAAACCTTATTCTTCTATTTTCATATTAATCAAGACAAACATTTGTATAAATAGTTTTATTACATATTTCCTGGTAAGTACAAAGGGAATAAGCGAACCCAGTGGTCTTAAGTGATAATCGGATTTTATCGGGAAATAATGAATCTAGAAACTCTTTTTAGTATGTCTTACGTAGTGTGCCTTGTTCAAAGAAGTGAACAACACCAAATGATGTAACGCTTATCAAACTGTTACGTAACACAGTTTCTAGTAAACGTTACTAGAATAAGGATACAATATTTAAAATGAAATGTCCAAGGCAAGGCTTTCTTGCAAGAGATGCAGTGTGTTCTTATTCAAGTACAAGGACTTTGTAAATCCAATGATGAAAAAATTATCAAAGTCGGTTGAGTAGTTGCTGAAATTAACCACCCCCACACACTCACATACAGATTCTCTCTCTCCTTCTCTCTCACACAGAGAGAGAGAGAGAGTTGCATACAAATTTCTCTCTTTAATATGTATTATGCTAATGACCTTGAATGTCCAAATCATCTGTCTCTGGCAGTACCCTATAGACAGACATTTTACTTCAGAATGCCATAGGTTTAGTTTTCTCCCACAATTAATGGAAAAAGAATTCTATTAATAGACAACTTATGTTACCTTCTGGTTAAGAATGTTAAAATTGCCTTTTTTTTTACGTTCTTTTCCAGAACATCAGAAACACAATATTTACAATTTACAATAACAAGGAAAAGATTATCAATATTTATGTTTAATCAAGACTTCTTCAGATCCTGAAGAAGGCCATGGAGTTTGCAATGACCGTAAGCTCGAACGTTCATTAATTTAGCATGGCTGATCATGCGAAGCCTTGATTAGTAATGCACGCCGTGAAACCTTCAAGTCTTACATTATTTATGTTTAAGTCTGCAATAGATTAGGATAAGGTACTACGGAGGGGATTCGACCAGTCTTGAGCTATTGTACCTTTGCCCAAAGTGGGGCATCCTCGGGAGCAAAGATGAGGCGAGAGGTGACAGAAGACGGCCGATCCAAGGAGTCACGGCATTTCAGAGAGAAAAGTCCATACTATTTACCAGAATGCCAGAACAACTTGCATCCCACCCCCCGTCCCCTTCAACTGCTTTAGTGCGTGCGCTGCGGACCCTTAGCACTCGTGGTACAGATGTATTTTTTTTATCTTGAAAAGTGCAGAGCGATGCGCAGTGGTATCTGGACGAGTCCACTTCAGAACGGTTGCAACTGGAGGGGAGGGCAGCTCAGTTGCCTATCAGTTGCGAGCAACTAAACACGTGCAGAGCTACTCGGTAATACTACAGCTTGTCTCCTGGTTCCAAGGGAGCATTTATAAATGACGCCTCCTAGCAGCACATTAGGAAACAAAGTGCTACATTTAAAAACACGAGAAGTAATAACCAATATACATAGATTTATAAAAAAGGAACAATGGCCTTGGTCAGCTATAAAAATCTGGGGAAGGGTATCTGAGGCAACAGTTGTGTCTGAAAGCAGTTTAGGAGAGTTATTAGGGAAAGAAAAGCCATTGGTGCTAGTGAAACAACGTCCTTCTCTATGCCCAGTAAACAAAGATTAAGAACATGCACAAAATCTAATTTGGATGTTTTAATTCAGAAGTAGTTAGGTGAACTATGAATACTTTTTAAAGCACAGAAAACAAAGACCAACTTTGAAGAAAGTGCTTATGAAGCTAAAAATTCTACTGACTTCCAAGGCAGTGTCTGAACATTAAGAAGAGTTCTTTTGAAGCTAGGATTATTTGAGGAAAAAAAAAAAAACACTAAGCGTGACAGACAAATTTTAATCGAACATCGTACCATACGTGCAAAAAGGAGTAAGTATTTACGAAATATTCGGAGATATCGAAGTGAAGTTTATATAGTTCATATGGATGAAACTTATATAAATACAGCACATACTGGACCATATGCCTGGAGTGAAATACTTTATAGGGAATCTGCAGCGATATTGAAAGGCCAACAGTTGTTTATCATGACAAAAGCGTGGAGATTATTACCATAGTAAGAATTACAACTTTAAGAGCTGCAAAACTGATTTCGAGAATGAAATTTGTTTTTAGACACCTTATGCACCGCCCTCCCCTCTCGTAATCTTACGCGTGTGACGCATTGTGGCGATAGGTGCACTATCCCCACCACAGTTGCTAATCATCCCTACCGCGCAGGATTCCTGTCAAGATAAAATAATACATCTGTACCTCTGACGTTACCAGAGGAAACTCGGGCAGAACATTCGAGACTCTCCCGTCTGGGAGTTATTCGGATTGGGTTGGACTCGAGGGGGCAGTGTGTTGCCAATATCCATGGGAGATCGAGTACCTCCGGCCAGGCTACGGCCGCCCGGAGGGGGCAGAGAGTTGCCTAAATGGTCCCGGGTACTAGCCTGCAGAGCTAGTAGAAGGTGTGCTAGATCACCAGGCCGCCCCACCGAGGTTTTTCGGTAGTCTTCCCTGCGGTGTTGACGCGCATAAGTGGCATATCCACTTCCACCCGTCTTGACGTCGTTATCGATGTGGGGTGGGGCTTTGTAGACTCCAAGTATTGCCCTATGCAAAAACTCCGGAGTTTCCATCACTCCCAGGCTGTCAGAGGCCGGGGTCTTTGGACTTTCGGCCAGACCTCACCTTTCAATCCCACCCGCCGTACTCCGGAAGCGACTCACCAGGTCGGCCTGTAGACCGGAAACCGTTCTACCAAAGGTAGAATCATATCATCCTGTCATTCAGCGACGAAACACCCGCCGACACTTCCATGCTGAAAGAGACCATTAGAGGAGAGATGATGTGAAATGATAATGGAGATGAAATGGAGGGAGAGGAAATTCGGGGGATGCAATTAACCTACCGAGCAATCTGCTGGTGACCCAGGAAAGCTCAGAGAACATCCATGGGCCAGGTAGGCCGGCCACGGGAATCGAACGCGGACCTCCTGAATATGGGTCTCCATACTTCTAGTATATTCGATAATCATTGCGTGTTTCTTTAATCTTAAAGATATGATACAACGCTATTGATTGCAATTGAAGATTTAAAATTTTAAATACATATTAGGAATATACGATTACAATTACAAATTCTCTCTCTGAAGTTTACAAGCTTTGCCTGTGATTTGATAGGTCGTTCACGTTATATTTTACGGTAATTGTTCTGAATGATAATTTTAGTTTCAACTTGACGGCATTTAAGGTCACAAATTAAAATCAAATTGCTATTTTAGAGAAAATTGCTATTTTACCTTCCAGTGCAAAGCAAGACATTTGTGGCTGTTGCATGCTGAATCTGATATCCTATATCCTGTTACATTGCTAAAGGATTCGCTTCAAACTCTCATTGATTTCACAGATTTGAAGTTTTTAATTTTAAATCTAAAATGTTTGTCTTCTACCTTTCCTTGCATCTACTAATGAGTGACATTTTATGTACTTTTAATTATGCTTTAGTGTGTTTTAAACATTAACAAATTTTTTAAAACTTAATTTACAATATCTAAACTTATATTTAAGTTCAGCTTCACAAAACTCCATTGTGATACAAATTTTCACAAAGTAAAAGAATAGCAAATGTTCGCATTAGTGTTCAGAAATATGGAGATATTTTCATTACAATGTATTATTTATTTACAATCTGACATGGAAAAATGCCTAATATATATTTTCATGTTTGTGTCTCACCTGAGGACATAATTAAGGTATATATAAAATGTTTTCCCCAGGTGAGGCTCGAACTCACAACCCCGGCATTGCTCGATATACTGTCTATAAGTACCGTGCGCTAACCAATTGCGCCACTGGGGAAGATGTATGATACGGGCAACAGTAGTGGACTTAGGTTACTAAGCAGGAAGCTCTCAATGCCATTCAGGAACACTGTTTATTGATGAAAATATTCACGCTGTATCTATTATGCGATCAAAGGTCGAGCGCTATGTATTCAGATTTATGCCGAATGCAGCACACCACGTGTCTTCTTTACGCTTATGTTGCCATTAAACATGGCAAGGCTTTATTAAAAGAGCTGCACGCAATGAGCGCTAAAACAATTTTAAAATAGGACTAAAATTAGTTCAAAATGAACAGGAGCTATCAATAATGTGCCAATCATTTATTCATTTACCAATTTAAAATATATTTTGACGCTATGGATATATCAAATAATCAGACACCAACATAAAGGATACTAAACTCACTATTCTCTTAAATGAAGTATAAACTGTAAACATTATTTGATAAATTTGTGCTCTTCAACCTTCTACCTACTACGTATTTTTATGAATACCCCATTATCAATTTTTAAGTGATTAATTTCTCTCTTGAATACGTTTTACACTCCATACTGGTTTGCAGTTTTTATTTTCTATGTATTATTGTTAAACAGGCTATCTTATTTATTGTGAGTTCCCTTAAGTCAGTACTATGTTCTGCCCACAAGAAAAGTTGGAAACAATAAAACTAGTGAATTAATGGACGAATGGACTACCATTCGTCCCATAAAAAACGGGTCAGTCCCCTTTTTAAACTTTGTGTCCCACGTCCCAAGAATTTCTGTATGGAGGCGAATAGGTTCCGTATTTTCTTGTCACCATCTTCCTAAATTAAAAGTATAACTGCACACTGTTGCCACTTCTTGTGAGAAATGAGTCGGCGCTTATCTCGGTATTTACTGCGTTCTGTGAACAGTGAAGACAAGCCAGGTTGGCAATAATGATGTGCTACCTTCTCTTCCAATTTAAAGGAGAAAAATCCTTTCATGAAGATACAAAACTTATTATGTGTTTCAAATGGGAAGATATTTGTCCTTGAGCGCTACTAGGTGAACAACCAATCGGAGTCCTGCAGTGTTGTCGTATTGCATTCCCCCAAAGTGGTGTGTGATGAGCGGCAAACTAATCAATCTCTAATAAATACTATTCGCGCTAAGACAAATTCAGATTTTGCAAACACCGATTCATGAGGAAGGAGAAAGTAATGTATTTAACATAACCGTAAAAATCCATTATTTTTAGCTCAAATAGTTTTCTTAATACAAATAAAGTAGATTCCATTATATTATAACAATGCATTGCAACGTAAGCACTGTAATGAATATCATTGTTGGTTGGCATGTATGCGTGAACGTATATTTGAAATTACTCAGAAGTGAAAGGTAAACATTTGACACGACGTGGTAAAATAAATATGCACTTTGAATAAGCCAAGGTGTTTGTTAAATTCGACGAGAGGAAACGATACACTTCTTGCTAGTCTGGCAGAACGTGTCTGGTCACATTATATCTTTGTTTATGAATGGTTCGTAATCTCTATTCACTCTAGAGTTCAAAGCAGCATTATTCAGTTGATCTTCCATGAGAAAGTGTATCAGCTGGATCAATGAGTCGCGATTCACCTCCCACCCCTTACTACTGCTAGAACAATCCAATAGAGTTAATGTGGGCTCAAATTATGTTGACAAGGAACACAAGACTGGGAAAACTGCGTGAGACATCAGATAAACTACAAGAAGACGACTTTTGGAAAGAAATAGCACGCAACGAGATATTGGAACCTATCATCATAAATTTGCTGTACTCAGACTTTGAAGGCAATGGCAATGACGAATTATCTCTTAACGCAAGTAACATTCATAGCTATACGGATGCACCGCTGGTATTTTCGTTGGATTAGAGAAATAAGTAATTCATAAACTATAATTAACTTTAAACTAAATATTTAAAACATTTGTGTAATATACGAATATTCATGTTGCAATTGTGATTTCAACAACTGAATTACTATAAACCTTTGGAAAATTCAGTTTGCGTTCCCTTACGTCTAGCGGCACGAACACTCGCAAGTGTGCGAGAGAGAGTGAAATATAAAAAGAATGTGTATAACGAGGCGGCAACGGTGAAGGCTCTAACGGATCTGATTCGCTACAGGCGAGAACTCTTCCCATTTGAAACACATAATAATAATGAAGTTCACTGGAAAATTTGCAACGCGACATTTTTGATTGCACATGGTAGAACTTGGATATCGTTCAGCATGAGAAATCAAACATAAATTGGCTTCTGTGCTTTTGCAACAGCTTCTAAAACCAATAACTTTTTTCATTAAAAACAAAACAATAATGGGTAAGTTTGTTTCACACATCCAAAGAAATCGCCCGCCTCGGTAGCATAGATGGTAGCGCGTGTGCCTCACGTCCAAGTCGTCACGAGTTCGAACCTTGGCCAGGGTGAGTTACCTGGATAAGCTTTTTATGGGGTTTAACCTTATCCTGAAAGACGAATGTCGAGTAACTCTGAGCTCAATGGACCCTGGGCTCATTTGAGCATCAATTCACCCATTCCATTCATCGCCCGATATTACTTAACCTTGGAGGATGTAAATTACAACGAGGAAATTATGCTTATTTTGTTTATGTTAAATATACATGTAATGTAAACATTCTTGTTGCAGACATGTACGATAAATTGTTAAGTATTTATGTCAGCAAATTCACTCAGGGGAAAAATATTATCAAAATTGTGGTATTATGAAAGATTTATAAGTACACTTCACTTAAAATATTTAAAAAAAAAAAAAAAAAAAAAAAAAAAACATTATTCTGATGCCAAATGTATTTAATCAGTATTGTATTTCCGTCATTTTAATGTTATGTTAATTGCATATTCAGAAAGTATTAACCAGTTAATCATAAACTTTTCACGATTCCCATATTTTAATGAAAACAAAATGGTAGACTTAATACTAAAGGGATGGATTTCCAAGTCAGAAGTCATTTTTGGAGCTGAGCATATATATCACGCTTTTGTGCTAAGTAGTACTTACTATTTTATTCCTACATAAAACAATGCAGCTGGCGTTAGAAAAGCAATGCCTGTCTTACGTACTTTTTAGGTTATGTTGTCGAAATAGTTAACTACGCACCAAGGTTAATTAAACAGTATTAATATATGTCAAACAACAGAAATGACATTATGGTAGGTAAAAAAACTTTATAAATGTTCTCATTATGAAAATTAGTCATTACAAGCCCTTGAGGGTGACCAGTTTGGCAAAAAACCTTCATGGAATTTTATGTCCCAAATTTTCTTTGAAAACTTTTGTTCAAATACATATTATCCATAACTTCAACTCCAACAGCCACTTAAAGCATCAACACGTGACTATTAAAAGGCCAAAGAGCATATACCTAATGACAAGTTTAGTTCCAAAGTCTTTAATTTTTCTTGCACTTTTGTACATAAAAATTGTTACATACTATGTAGCTTGTAATTACCTAATTTCACATTTTAAGCATGTATATTAAGTGATAATTAAGTTTAGCTATTCTTACATATTTCTACCTATTTCACGTTAATCAGGATAAACGTGTGTAGAAATAGTTTTATTACATGTTTCCTTACAGGTGTGACGGGAATAGAAGAATTCAGCAGGCTTTGATATTTCAAATGCAAGATAACTAAAATTACTTTAAAATATAACTTAATTTTTGTTGGCTCTTGTAATCAAAATATTGTTATAGCCCTATATCTCATCTAGTGTATATTTATTTACGCATATCTCAATTATTAATATATCGCTCTTTTAAAAACACTATTTGTGTAATTAGCCATATCTTGAGCATTGAAATGTTTTAAAATGTGTAACAGAGGTACTTAAAATGAGACAGGAAATGTTCTTCGAAGAGGCAAATTGCAAAAGATTTATGGATAAGTGAGGGAGGATTAAAAAATGGATTGAAAGAGGTGTTTTTCTTAACAATGAGAGTTTTACTGGTTTCATTATCTAGGGTTTACAGTGTAATTGCATTGAGTTTGATTCAATGTCGTGTGATACTAGAGTTTTCAGATTTGAAAGGTTCAAATCCGTGTTCAATGAAAAACAAGTAGCAGAATTGGCTTAACATATAAAATATGTCTTATTAATGTCTGCCTCACGTTCAAGAGGTCCCGAGTTCGAATATCGGTCAAGGTGAGTTACCTAGATACGGGTTTTTCCGGGGTTTTCTCTTATCCTTCAAGACGAATGTCGGGTAACTCTAAGCTCCATGGACCTTGGACTCATATGAGCATCATTTCACCCAATTCTATCACCATCCGATATAACTTAACGTTGGGGTGGACGTAAATTAAAAAACAAAAATATATTAAAGACGTCTTATTAATATTTTTATGGGTTCAGGTTCAGAGATCTAGCCTTTGAGTTTGGTGAATCTAACGGGAAAAACAGCAGAAAGCCAAATAGCTGGCAAAGAATGAGCTGTGAAGTTTTTATACACACATAAGTTGTCTTTAAATAGCCTAATGAAAATAAACTCCCTTAAATAAAATTCAAATTAAGTTATTTGTTTTTCAAGAACTTACAGAATCTTGAATACAAATATAATTTTACTCATCAAGAATTTTCAACATATGCAGATAATTCAGCTTCAGTACAATGCCAAACAGAATCTAAAGCTGTGACAGTTCGAGGCAAAAAGGTTGTTAGATAAGTATCCTCGGGCAAGAGAGCACAGATAACTTCCGTTATTTGCAGTGTGGGCGCTGTCTGTGCACCCCCTGTTCTTATTTTTGCCAGAAAAAGAGAAGAGCTAATGAATAGTGCTCCAACTCTCTCATGCTTTGTTCTAAATCACAGTGTTCCTCTGCTGGCTGGAATATCACGTTATATTTGAATTAAACTCTGTTCTTTTGATTTTGGATAGATATCAGTAAAGCCACTGCTAAATTCTGCAAGCAATGTAAAATTCACACGCATAGCAGTCATAAACGTTTTATAATACAACTTTTTATAAATCCTTGAAGAAATTTATAGCTTAAATATGTGATAAATGCGTCTTGAATCATTCTAGCCGAGTCATTACGATATTAGATAGCTGAAATTTTTTAATAACGGCTATTATGTGGAAAAGAATAAACTGCATCAGAATTGTAGTATTTTTCCGGTTAACAAGCACATTTCCATTTAAGGTTTTCTTCCAAGAACTGTCACAGATCAATCAATGCCAACTACACAACAGTTTAAAGTGAAAGTTGATGAGGTTATAATTGTCAACCCAACCTACATTGATCTTAATAGCACTGCTACTGTGGAGGGCCAAGCACAAGTTGATGAGTTATCCTTAGTAACTTCACTAACGTGAACTTGGTTGTTCAACGTTCACCACTTCTTTTTATTTTCACATTCAGTGCACTTTCTTTCGCGACGTATAAACGTAATGAAAAACGTCCTAGGCAGTCTCTTATTCCGGACATTTCACTTTGTGAGAAGTTTAACACATGATGATCTACACTTTTGCAGTAACAGCACTCAGTGCATATCTCCACAGACGTCACAGATTAATTCGTGACTATTTTGCATCTGTCTGTTTAACATGGTGGTAGCATGTTTGCCTCACATTCAAGAGGTTCGTAGTTTGAATTTCGATCAGGGTAACCTTCCAGGATAAGGTTTATTCTGGGTTTTTCCTTATCCTAATAAATGAATGTGGGTAACTCTAAGCTCTATGGACCCTGTATTCATTTGAAGACCCGCAGGGGAGGGAATCCATCCCCTTCAGCTGCCGCGGTGCAGGCGCTGCGGACCCCTAGCACTCGTGGTACCTCTGACGTTACTAGAGGAACCTCGGGCTGAACATTCGAGCCCCTCCCTGAATGGGAGTTGTTCGGATTGGGTTGGACTCGAGGGGGCAGTGGTTCCCAATACCCGTGGGTGATCGGGTACGTCTCCGGACGGGGTTGAGGGAAGCCATTAATATTTCCACGTACTAGTCAGCATAGCTAGTAGAAAGTGTGCTAGATCACCAGGCGGCCCCACCGAGGTCATATCGGTAGCCTTCCCAGTTTGGAGTTGGCGCGCGTAAGTGGCGTATCCACTTCCATCCCGTCTTGAGTCCACAGGACCAATGGGGGGGGGGGCTTGTTAGTCTCTAGGTCTTGCCTTATGGAAAGCCCCACGGAGGCGCCGGGCGCCCTTTTGGGACAGCTCGGTAACTCCCTGGTCGAAGGAGGCCCGGGTCCTTGGTCCTACGGGTTCAGGAGTAATGGGAGTAGAACCTCTGATACTAACAACATTAATTTGAAGATCATTTCACCCATTTTGTCCGCCGTCTGAGAAGACTTACGTTGGAGTACGTAAATTAAAAAAAAAAAAAGTGACTAGTTCGCTTTTCGTCATACCAGAGACACACTGCCTAAGTTACGGACCTACTCACTTCACGGACTCACTAACTGCTGCACTCACTCCACTTGCAAGACTCACCAGACGTGCAAGTTCACCAGACTCCCTATCACAACTTCAAGATGTTCGAGAAGAAGAAACATCCAGAAGATTCTAGCTATCTCGCAAAAGTGCATATTGCTTTTATGCTGGGCGAGCACATATGATGTAGAAACCCTTAAAATGTACAATGAAATAAAATTCCACACTCCCAGGCCACCAAGTTAACCTCTTTGCAAACACAGTCTATGACTATCAACGAGAAAATTAATAATTTAAGTTAATACACAATATCGTTTGATTTCTAATGTGAATGGGTTTTTTTCTGTCTTCATGCAATTATTTAGCATGTCTTGCTATCGAACTTCATTTCAGAATAGATACAAAGAAAACAAAGCAAAACTTTCTTATGTAAAGTCTGTTAGAATGTTTTGGTATCCAGAAACTACTGTTTCCACATCTAGAGAATTATAATAAAGATTATTCAGAGGTCTTAACAATATTTCATTACTTAATACATCTGCAATATTTGAAAATGGCAGTTAAAGAAACATATAACATAACATCTATTGTTGCTTTACTCTGTTTTCTGAGTGTTGAAGTGATCATGGCTGTCTATGTATATTCTATGGAATAAAAGGCAACTGCTTTTGTTGTTATACTCTATGGAGTGCAGCAACTACTTATACTCAAATAACACAACTATTTGTACAATTAATAAATAGTTCAACTTATACAACCATTTTCTACTCATGGCATTCTCAACTAAAAGCTAAGACCTAGTTTGCACGCATATTATTTTATAATCCTTCGTATTCAAGTACAAGGGCTTTGTAAATTACTTTTTAATCTTAACTAATCGTTTAACTTATTAACTTTTTTAGCCGATGTCCATCAGAACAAATTGGTCTTTTCAATTGGAAGAGTTATCAAAATGGGTGAATAGTTTTGGAGAAAAACCTATTTACACAAATTTTCTCACTTTGCAATATTCGTATACATAAGTAATTGTAAAAAAAGAATTAAAAACATCTTAGTCGTATTCACCATTTGATATTAGATCATAAGTCACCGCTGATATGCCATGGTAACGCATATTATGTGAAAAATTAACAAAATGCTATAATATGTTTAATATTATTTATTTCTAGGCTTCATGTTTGACCCAGCCAACTTTGGACAGTACAAGGTCAGGCGACGCCTCTCAACCGTCGGTTATTTGTCCAAACACTTCATCAGAAAAGCTTTCGCTTTCACTTTATCACTACAGAACAACATCGTCAAAAAAAGGATGAGTGGTTCACTGGGTATCCTTGTTTACATTTTATATACATGATTATTTATACACTATCAAACAGTGAGCTTAGATTTTATTTTATACTTAATTAGTAATCACATAGTTTGTGTATTTTGAACACATTTTTTCGTGAATATACGTCTTTCTCTATTGTTATGGTTTACCAGTTATATAAAACTATACAAATCTCGTCCAGAATTTATTTTCCAATAAAATGCATGATATACGTTTTATTTGTATTATAAATCTCTAAATTACATAAAATGTTCATTAAAATGTCAAGAGCTGCCTTTTTTATAAAATAAAAATATTTTCCATGTAAAGTGTACCTTGGACTCTATATGTACATATAAAGTGACTCAGAATTTTTCGGACAAGTATAGCTGTTATATGTTTAACAACAAAAGATTAACAACAAACCTATTTTATTACATTTTGCTCTGGCCAGATTTTACAGTCACACATAGAGGTAGCAAAAATAAAGTCATTTCATTTCATGAACCACAAGATATAAAACGTATGAATGTAATTATAGTAATACAAAATTTCGGGCCGTATGTTTTGGTTCATTGTCCTGATAAAATTTCAAACAGTCTCCTATTCCCACATTTTCTGCTCTTTTCTTCAGGTTATCTTATAAATCTGAAGATACTGCGGTGATTGGTGTGTCCTATTAAAACTTCCTTAACTACTCATTCAGCCGGCATACAGCCCCAAACCATAACATGTTTTACTGTCGCCTGCATATTTCTCTCTTCAAATTCTTTACTAGGCTTTCTCCAAACTATAATTCGCCCATCTGAGCCAGACTGTTGAATTTTGACTCGTCGCAGAAAATTACTGTTTTCCACCAATCCATATCTTTGCTGAGGTGCTCCTTAGCAAATCTCTGCCGCTTGATCCCACTTATTTTGTTGACATAGGGCTTTTTTCTTACAGTTCGTCCACGATAGTGTTCACCCTCTCGATTGTGCTTGGGCTGATCTCTTTCCAAATGCACTCGCAGCCTCAGCAGCAATAGCATTTGCAGTAAGACGTGAATTATTTTGCACTTTGCTTATTACTGCCCTCTCTTCTCTCCTATTACGGACCTTTGGGCGACCTATCTGTGGCAAATTTGCAATTCTATCTTGACATTTATATCGGCAGATAATGTCATTTACGGTACCTTTCATATTCAACAAATCTGCTATCTGTCGACATGTTTCCCCCCCCCCTTTTCATGGTGGAATATTACTAATTGGCATTACTCAAACGTACTGTTCTTTCCTCTGCGTCCCATTTCACTCCTCAATGTTTGCCTCTGCTTTGTGTGAGAGTAAGGCACTGACTAGGACCTCCCCGCACAGCACATACCAAGTGCAAAGCATACCTTGAGTTGCCAAGCATCCCTTGTCCGAAAAATATTGACGAGTAAATTTTCGTATCTCAACCGATTAACAGGCACTGTGCATTTTTAAAATAATTTACAAGTCACAACTGCATTACTGCGGGACCTCTGATGTGCATAGAATTAAGAGCTTGCCAATTTTGAGTTGTTTACCAACCTCTTCTTTAAAAACAAGCATGTTACATGTACAGACCACCTTGCCTTCCCTGCGTCTCTCTCTCTCTCTCTCTCTCTCTCTCTCTCTCTCTCTCTCTCTCTCTCTCTCTCTCTCT
>JAUKNK010000912.1:0-24253 GCA_030765055.1 Mantis religiosa
GTGTAGGACGCATTATGAAGGGGTAGAGCCAGCCTGAAAAATTCAATACCGTAGCCGGGATTTGAACCACGGATCTTCTAGTTTCCGTGCAGCCGCTCTAATCCCACACGGCCAGTGTGAAAGAACAATTAATTTCCATTAATTGACCTAATAGTGGTTAACTATAAAGTCCAGGCCTTAAAGTACTTACAGCATTGTAAGTCGCCATTAAGGTATTTGTCTCATGTGTTTATGAGAACTCCTAGTGGTTTACCGGGAGAAACACGAGTCAGTTGGAGAATTGGTCATGTCGGCACGTTGGCCATAGTAGCTCAAATGGTTAGAACGACTGAACGGAAACTAGAAGATCCGCGGTTCAAATCCCGGCTATTGCATTGAATTTTTCAGTCTGGATCTACCCCTTCATTTATTATTGTTACAAATCTGAGAAAATGAAAACAAATTGGCACTGAAGATTCAGAATATTTGTTGTTTTTGTTTGATACACTTTTTGTATGCTTTTCTTAATGCCATTCACGCTGGACACATGCCCATCTCCTGTGGTGATGATGGTTACTAGAATTGCCATCCACAAGGGTTTCCTGATTTGCAGCACCATAGTGCAACAAGTAACATTTGTTCTTATTCTTCCTATCTTTTATGCAAGCTGCATGACGGTTATAACAGGGGTCAAAATTCCGAAGGAGTTTGCTGTATCAGGAGTAGAAATGAATATCAAGAAATCTGTTGCTCAGAATCTTAAGTAAGTGGTTTAATTCTGTATTGACATTTTCTTGTTAAATAGAATTTCAGTAAGAGCCTGGAGTAAGTTTCCTTCCAATTTCACTGCATTCTCATCTCCTCTTGTTTGCGTACGTTTTGAGGAAGCATGCTCTTGTGTTGGCGGTTACTGGCTACGCAGTAACGTATGGAGCTCGCCTTCGGGAGGTTCCCGTTTTGATCCCTGGTCGTGGCCCACTATAACTATAGGGTTTCCCATGGTGAGCAAGGTGAATGCTGAAGCACTGTGTCCTCTACCACAACTCTCCTTTCTCCCATTTCTATTATTTTATCTTCCTCTTTCATATTACAGCAGCACTGTGATAGATGTCACGGAGGTTTGAGGTTTGGAATTTCCTCTGGGCTCAGTCAGAGGGTGACCGCTCGAGTTAGATCCAGTTGGAGCTTTCTCCGGTTATCAATTTATTAAATAATATGAAGTTATATATGTTAATAAAAGTGGAAATTACACCTAGACTGGGAAAATTAATTTAAAATTATACTTAAATTAAAGATTGACATTACTTAATAAACTTATTTTTAAAGAGTTGTTTTGGATACTATTGCTGTTAATGTTAAAAATTATTGCAAATTATTGTTATTTATAGTCTTAGAAATGCAGCTGGATACCGGTTGGAAGTGCCGGATGTCAGTACTTTTAAGATAGGAATTGATAATTTTATTTTATTGTTTTTAATAATAACTTTAATGCATTTGTTATTCATTAATTTTCTTTAATTTTTTATTTGTAGTAGTAATGGTATCTGAAGAATGAATTTATGTTGTTTATATATGTATTTTGGAATTTTATAAATAAACAGATAAATGTGAATGTGCACCTCGGTGTATATACCAGATACTGGGGTACCATATTCAGATTTAATTTTATTTTCTCTGGTCCTATTGGCCTCAGAGCGGTTTAGGTGGGTCCACCGTAAGTATCTCTCTTCCTTCTGCCCTAAATTCTCCTTCGGTTCCTGCATCTCAGCCGTTCCTCTCGAGTGTGTATGTACAAAAGATTCAATTGCGCGTAGAGGGGCTAGGTTTACCTAGTTTAACTCTTGTATTGATTGCTCGTGTTTTGGTTGAAATATTCAGTAAATGACTATGCGATAATTTTGGATATCTAATGCAAACTAATAATACCCGGATGCTGTAGAACTACGAAACTGGCATCATCGGTAATAACCTCACTGTTTTTATAATAAGTACAAAACAATCTCTTTCTGCAACTCCGGTATCAGTGAAATAACAGCGCTGAATATTTGTGACTCTCTGCAGCCAAAAAAACTGGAAAATGAACACTGAATGCTATTTTCTCATTCGTTTGAGCTCTTAGGTATTTGTTGCATTTCATCTTTAAATTTTTTCTACATGGAAATAGATCTGCAGAGTGAGTGGGCCATCCACTTTTAGTCATCAAGAACACGTTGTAATGTGAGACAAAGATTTCTTGCTGTGACAAGCTATCTTATTTAACTTTTCCTGATTTACAACTGTTTGTTCTTAATTTTTCTTTGTGTCAGATACACCAAGTGCCTTATTTTTTTATTAAAAAACAAACAAACAAAGAGCCGTGTATTATTTAGTCAGGAATTGTGATGTCCCAGGATCAATGTATAAATTAAAGCTGTCAGAAACAATCTGCAATGCAACAAACATTCTTGATCTCTATTATGCCTAATTCTTACACAAAGTAAACAAAATAAATAGCTTGACATAGTTTTATTAGCATTATAGATCATGTAAAATAGCATTAAATTGAACTTAAAGGCCGTTTCTCGTCTAGACGTTCGAGCTGGCTACCGCAGCTGGTGTGGAGGTAGTTTAAGTAAGTAGGGACAGCTTACACTATTTGGATCTTTTGGGTTATACATCCTTGGGAAGAACGGATGAGATGGAATCGCAGGAGACATATGGGCTGCAGAAAGAGACGACGTAAGTGGTACAGACAGACTGAGTTCCATAGCAGTTACTGGTTTGGCTCCGGCTGGGAGGTGCTTGGTGGTGACCTACCCAAAACGCCGGAGAGTCCCCCTTCAAAGAGAACTGAAGAAAGTACCACCCAGGACTGCAGACTCGAATGGCTACCCTCTGACGGAGCCAGGCCGTGCCTAGGCTCAGTGGTTAGACCGCTTGGCTCTCACCAAGGCGGTCTGGGTTCGATCCCAAGCGACAGCAAAGTGAGATTTGTGGTGGACAACACGGCGCTGGGGAGAGTTTTCTCCGGGATCTCCGGTTTCCCCTGCCATCTCATTCCACCGGTGCTCCATCTTCATCTCACGTATCATCAGTGTCATCACCTGCGGTGCCGTATGTAGTAAAAGCGGGCGTTAAACACTATACATTACATTTCAGACGGAGCCGAGGAGTGCCAAATTGTAAGCATCTACAACATCTGCCTGACGATTGAATCAAAAACACTTAAAGATCAGAGATGTCACATGAAAGGAGTACAGCATGGTCAGAATTGTCGGCCTCCAGGGATCCAACCTGAAACATCTGCAACATGGTCTCACACGTAACAGCTGAATCATTTTGCTAGATTAGCCACTATTAACTTGATGGTGTTAACCCATATCACATGTTGGATTAGAGAGCTTTTTTAGAAGTTGTATGACATTAAATATAATGGTTAATTGGTGGAAATTAATCATTTCTTCACACTAGCCGTATATAGGCTAAGGTTTTCGATGGATAGAGTCAACATGAAAAATTCAATGCCATGGCCGGGATTTGAACCACGGATCTCCTGGTTTCTGTCCAGTTGCTCTAACCCACTGAGCTACCATGATCAACGTGCCGTCCTGACATTAAATTCTCCATTTGACTCGTATATTTTCCCGTAAGACCACTAGGGGCTCTCGCCTCCGAGATACACCGTAAGTACTTGATCGTAAGTACTTGAGTCCTAGGCTTCATCATTTAACTCTTGTTATTTTGGTTAATTGATGGAAATTAATCATTTCTTCACACTAGCCGTATATAGGCTAAGGTTTTCGATGGAAAACAGGAGATCCGTGGTTCAAAACCCCTCCATGGCATTGAACTTTTCATGTTGACTCTATCCATTAAATATACTGTTTTGAACTGGATATGAATCACTTCTTTTTCTAACCGAAAAATAAGTTGGTACCCAGTTTCTCTGTACATGATCATGCAATCATTTCACAAACGTAGGTCTAGAGAAACAATTTCAGCCATACTTAAACAACACTTCAGCTCGAATTTAAGATATATATGTTCGGCCATTTAATAATAAATTTGAAAACAATGTGGACTTTTCAAACAGCATGTTTTTAATATAATATACTGTATATTTGCATTTAACATAAGCATTTTGAGGAAGGAAAGGCGTGTATTTTCAGGCTTTGCAGTGCTGACTGAATGTTGAGGAAGATAAGCACGGGAAGATGAAAGGTATGTAACTCATGTTCTAAGTATTATAGAGTAAATTGTTTTTACAAATGCATAATCATAACATAAAATTCTGCCCACGTAATATGTTAAAACTGTATTTTAAAAATCTTTATTTGAGCGAAATTAAGGCAGTTACATAATATGCGCATTCGGATGTCCCGGGTTCGATTCATGTGTCAGACCTCCCTAAACCATGGGTTTTTTCGTGGGTTTCCCGGGTTGCTAGGCGAATGCTGGTTAGGTTAATTATATCCTCCGAATTTCCTGTCCTTCCATTTCATCTTCATTATCATTTCACGTCATCTCTCATCTGGAGGTCTCTTTCAGGGTAGAAATGTCGGCGGGTGTCTCGGCGGTGCATGGCGGGATTTGCTCTGAGGTAAAACTACTTCCTCCGGTAGGTTGGTTGCCGGTCTCCGCTCCTCTGCTGGGAATATTTCGGTAAAGTCTGTTTAGTTAACTCATGTGCAGTCGGCCGCTGCCTTTGACGAACACTTATAATCGTTTTAAAGCCCTGGCCCTCCTCCTCGCAGACCTTTCTGCAAGGTTGCCACCTTTCTCCATACGTCATGGGTATCGTACGAGGTTTCGTTTAAATAAATTATCTTCTGTCAATTACTGCAAAACTTTCTTAGTTTTGACGATATATATCGCCAAGCTACAATGCTACTGGATTCCATAATAACCCTTAACTTATTCAAAGTACGGTATTTGAAACTCAGCTCCTTTAGGATACCGCGCAAATTGCAGTGCCCATAAGGAAAATCACAAATTTCTTGCAAATGTGCAACCAATTCGTCTAAGGTGGGCGCTCTCCCTTTTGCATAGAATCTATAAATTTCTCGACGAATTAAATCGCATGTGAAATTATCTACTTTAGAGAAACGTTTCCTTTTGTTTTCACACCTGATCGGCGTCTTTGGCATTCCTTTCGAAATAAAGTATTTCTTACTGCATTACTGTGAATACCCATAATTTATCATCATTGCATGACCCCTTACCAAGATTATTTCTCAGCACATATCTATATGTGTTCAAAACCAGCGCTTGAATTTGCATAGCAACAGTTTCCGTTATAACTTTGTTTTTTGACGCTTTTCCGGTAATATAACTCGGCCCAGTTATTCACACTATTGTCTTCACTTTGATTATTTTCACGTGACTGAAAGTTATCTACTACTTCATTTGCATTTACCACTGCATTTCCCTCCCACGGTCTCCACATCGTGACACACAACGAATTGCTGCACATAATGAAACGAATCAACTGGATGTTGGAACTTTGGCAACTGAGACTCCACGCGGAGTAGACATGCGACTGTCACTTCGGGAAAATCAGGGTTGTTATTGGTCCTCAACCACAGAGTTCCATTTCTGAAGTGTGGAGATAGATTTATGACGGTCATTAGTGGGCGGGAGACTCAGGTTCCTTTGACCCCGAACTGCACACGCGGTAACTAAACAGACTTTACCGCCAGCAATGTGGGGCTCGGCTGCTGGGATCGTTACCGTCCCGCAGTAGAGTCCGTTGTCCTGACCTGTCGGGGGAAGTCTCTAAGTAAACTGTAGGGATCCTGCCCTCTGCGCTGTCGTGGCTCCTTGGGTCGACCACCCTCTGTCTCCTCTCACTTCATCCTTCTTCTCGGGAGTGCCCCACTTGGGGGGCACAATGAGCCCAGCGTGGTGGCCTGCGTACCGAATCGCCTCCTAGTGAAATCCTAATCCTAGTCAGCTCCGAAGGCAGCTGTTTTTGTCATTCTAGTTGTGCCTGATACTCGTACTTTGCTAGAAAGGATCAAATAGGAAACACTTCCTCATATTTTCTTTTAATGACCATGAAATTCAATAATTATGTTTTTGTCTTTGATGGTCTTCAAAAGTTAACAGACAATTACATGACTTAAGCACTTCTTTTAAATATAAGTACCTACACATAAGCTTAATATATAAGCGTTTTATTGAGTCCTTCTCATGATACTGTGTTAGCTGTGCTCAAATATAGAATTTCTATTTTAATAATCCTTAATAAGTATATTTTCTAATATCCATATTTTACAAAATGGACTCTTTGTGCCATACTCCTCTTATAACCGTAATATAAATGGATGAAATGATGCCCAAATAAACCTAGAGTCCGCAGAGGTTATAGTTATCCGACATTCATCTTCCAGGATAACGGAAGAAAAACGGAAAAAAACTTATTGAGATAGCTAACCTTGTCCGACATTCGAACTCAAAACCTCCTGAAAGTAGGACAGACACACACTTAGAATATACAATTACTACATTCGTAATTATTTCTTGGCAATTTTTGAGAATAAACAAAGGAAGAAACTAAGCAGTTTTTATTTTCATTTGTGGGTGCATGACTACCTAATTTTAATTTCCATGAGATGTGTGGCTTACCGTGAAATGTTAAGCGAAAATCCTGTTGCTGTTCCTGCCAAGTACGTGCAAAGCCGAAAGCGGGCTTTAGGCGCCATGGATTGCCGATGATCTGTCAGACTAAAACGCTCCTGTAAATCACGAAGATAAATACACGAATTTCAGAAATAAACACTCTTTTGTCACATAAATACTCCTATTGCATCACTACCCCGAATTCCTTCATTACACGATGCCAAAATCTTAAACTTTTATTCTTATTTAAAACAAGTTTTTAATATATGACTTGGTATATTCTAAACATACTTTCCCTATCTAATTTTCGGATGTATTTACAAGAAATTCTGTTAATACTTTATTGCTGAATTCAAAGTGCCAGAACGTTGAGTTAATAAATTGCTTGCTGTTTGAGACATGTAAATGTATATAGGCCAGCACCATTTTTAAAAGAAATACAAAAAGTGTTAGTGGCTTGCGGTGAGGTAATTTTCTTTGAAAACTTTGTGTCGTATCTCAAGAAGATATTGGGCACCAAGTTTGGTAGTTATTTAATTTTTCAGGTGAGAGTTATATTCTTTACGGACAACTTTTTAAAAAAGCCCGTCTCGGTAGCGTAGATGGTAGCGTGTCTGCCTCACGTTGAAGAGGTTCCGAGTTCGAATCTTGCTCAGAGTGAGTTACCTGGATAAGTTTTTTACGGAGTTTTCCCTTATCCTGAAAGACGAATGTTGGGTAAGTCTAAGCTATATGGACCCTGGGCTCATTTGAGCATCATTTCACCCATTCCATTCATCGTCGGATATGAGTTAACGGTTGGAGAACGTAAATTATAAAAAAGTATAAATTCATTTTGGTTTCAAAGTGTCTCAAAGCCGCGCATTTATTGTCAAATATCAGTAAGTATTTAATTCTTTGATAGATTGTAGTACTTCTACTTACCCAATACACCAGAGAATATGAAAATGTGTGATATTTTTAATTTTATAGTAACATTTTGGAATGCATAACTTATAGATAACTACATAAAAGCAATGTTTAACAATTTACCAAAAGCTGATAAATATGTTTGTCTGTTCAAAACATATTTTACCACGCATTAGTAGGACTTTCTGTAGCAATGATAAGGCTGCCATATCTATTATAATATTTCTACGTTATTGGTGACATATTTTCTTTAGAAGGTGTTTGTAATTAAACAAGACGGTTTAAAGAACGATGAACTCCTGCTCTGGAAACTGATTGGAAATTAGGCAAGACTGGTAATTATATACGAATAATGGGGACTAAATTATGTCCGCATGTTGAAATCATTGCATAATGTAAGAACAATTTTTTCCATGAATACGAAATTTTAGCCAAGTTCCGTGTGCGGAAAAGCAAATTGATGGTACGTCAGAAAAGCTATGGCAGTTAAACTTTAGGTTGACACACACTCAGCAAGAAATCTTATTGTTCGAAGAAAATATATTTCCTTTTGCAATCTATTAGTTCAAGGTTCATTATTGTCAAAATTTAATTTTACACCACCGTCTTCAGTCATTATACAGCCACGTATTATTCGTAAAGATTGAAGACTATCTCTTAAAATATTTTAAATATATTTGTTTTCTTGCAGACTTTCTAGGCCATTGTTTCAGAAACTGATATTTCACCAAGAACTACTAAATATTTAAGTTAATTGATGGAAATTACTCACTTTTTCACACTAGCCATATATAGGCTAAGATTTTGAGTAGAGTCAACCATAAAAATCCAATATCATGGCCGTGATTTGAACCACGGATCTCCTGGTTTCTGTCTAGTCGCTCTTACCCACTGAGTTACCATGGCCACCATGTCGTCCTAACATTATGACAAAATCTCAGTCAATTGGAGTATTTAATGTCAGGACGGCATGTTCGTCATGGTAGCTCAATTGGTAAGAGCGACTGGACGGTAACCAGGAGATATGTGGTTTTCAAATCCCGGCCATGGCATTGAATTTTTCAAGTTGACTGTAACTGCTAAATATTGTTAATGAAGGAATATAAATATTTACGGTGACAAATAGCTGATACGAGATTTCATATAAGATTTTAATTTTATTTAAGATATCTATAAATTATTTTAGAATGATAACTTACAACCATTTCGCTAGAGTAGTAGTGTTGAGCACATTAGTTTTCACCAATCTAAACTTTGAATAAGTAGTCTGCCTACACATTTAGTTGTGCGTGTCTAAATATAACGTCATTTAAATCAGGAGAGAGCTGATCTAATCTCAACATAATCGTTCAAACTAAAAATAACTAATTACTGCAGAAATATACACTAATTACCTTTATTTTTAGTGACTTTGCACTAACTTCCATGCACTAAATACGTTTAACAATCTAAGCTAGTTATGTTTATATGAAAAGTACAGAGTAACAGGGAAGGTGACACAAAAAGAGTTATTTAATTATACCTTTTAATTTAATTGAAATTGGTCTGAATTTATGATGTAATAAGTTTTTAACCTATCTCTTAGGGACTTAGAGCTTCCCATTATAATAAATTATACAAAACTGCTTCTGAATGAAGGAGATTTATCTGGTTATTCCCAGAATATCCCAGTAATTAACGCACAAATATTTGTTTTGGGTGTAATAGCTTCCTTACATCTATTGCGATCAATATAAGGAGATGAATAAATGCTGTTTTGTATGAATAGTTTGTAGAAGAAATATCAAAATAAATTATGGTGTGCATGAGTTTTTAAGTTTACAACGGAACGAATGAAATAGCAGCAAGTTAAGAAATATATTTGTTCGAGTATTTCACGAGAGCAAGACTTCTTTATGCAAACTACTAAAGAGTCATGACTGACGGGAAGGAAGTTGAGATTGACAGCTGTAACAGCAATTCAGTTTTCGGAAAACGCGAGCGAGCGCATATCGTTTTAATTTCTTGTAGCATGTGTGGCGGAGGGGTGGTGGACGAGGGGGATGTGGCGGGGAGAGGGGACGGGGTGGCGTCGGGCCGAGAGACGTCGACGCGCCTCGCTAGCAGAGCCGAACTGGGAGATGCTGGAACCGGTCGTTCGTTCCGCATTCCGCTGTTTATCCCGTACTCGTCGTCATTTTTTATGATTCCTCTCCCACCCTTCGCTTGGCCCACAGAAAGTGCGCAACCGCCACGTGCAACAATACGGCTTCTGTTCCGGTAACCAACAATCGCGAGAGTAACAACTGAAGGCTGGTGATCTCGCTCGCCTCGGTGTGGTTGATATTGTTCTGTGTTCTTTTGGCTACGTTATCCGCTTTCGTTTTCTGGTGTTTCGACATACGAAATTACTGCTTCTTCTTGTATAAATATCTGATATTCCGTGTGTTGTCCTTCTGAAGTGTGAAGTGGTGGAGTCGTGCGTTAAGGCTGCTGCCCTGTGTCTGGAGGTTCGTTTCCTGATTCATCCATTCCTCTGGAGTCACTTAGAAAGAAGTCACGATCAGTCGCTGCCAAGAAAGGCCGCAAAGTCAAGGTGAGGTACACGAAAATGCTAGATGCACATCATATAAACAATGGTATTCCTTAAGAAGTTGCAGTTTATCTCTAGCTCGCGGATAAATAATTTTATATGTAAAATAAATAATATAAGCAAAATTACGTATTCAGGAGTGCTTAAACCTACTCAGCCTAGTGCTACTGGTAAATTGTATTTATATGTTGTTTAAAAATACAGCAGAGATGAGATTGTTGTGAACAGTAGCAGCTAGAAAGAAGCATGAAGGCATGAGAAAGTTAAAATGCCTTGGGCTCTAATTAGAAAACAAAACAATATCAAAACATGTATTATAAACACATTAAAGTCGTAACAATTAATGGAAGAGCAGCGACTGCTCCCCCAAACAAAAAACAACATAAACAAGAAGCTATGAGGACTTCCATCCAGAGGAGGATGGATCAATTCGTCATACCTTGAGGTCAGGACAGCCCAACACTTTGGACTGTGGTAATGATCAAGTTATCGATGAAATTACTGAGACCTTAAAAAGCGCTGATAAAACTTTGGATTCATTAGAAATGTTAATTCAAAAGTAAAATAAAATAAAATATTGTGTAGTGCCTACATTTAATAAACAAGATAACTTAATTCATCTCATCGGTATTTTATGATAAAAAATTCAAATTGTTTTATATGAAATATAAACTACGATCCCTTTCAGAGGAAGAAATTAAAATAAAATGTTTTATCAAATCAACATCAATGATAAACACAAAAGTAAGGCTTTGCAGCGGCTAAATAATATGCTAATGTACCTATCGGTGTAAAACGCTGTATTTCATTCGAAATGGAACAATAAAATGTTCATTCTCACAAACATTTTGACGTATACTTTACATTTTTGAATCCTGAGATGTATATAATAACAGACTGGCATTTCATAATTTTTAACAACTCTTAAGCAAGTTATACAAGTAATCGTAGATGATAATTATCAGGTGGACTAGTTTGTAACACTTATGTTGGAATGTATCTCGTTTACGTCATCTCAAAATTTTTAAGGCATCATCATTTATACCTTTAATTCTAGGAAACGTATTAGCAGTTAGAATTATTGATTTTAATATTCTTCCTTCAAAATTACAAAAATCTATATATAACCTGGCATGTTTTCCAAACAACAGCAGTTATCGATTAATCTTAAATCTAGACTTTTAATTTTACTTTGGATTCTGTATTTCTATATTAAAGAAGATAAACTACAAAAAACACTGATGATATATCAGTAGTGCAAAGGAGTTTCATCGGATGATTAAAATAGAGCCTCCTAATCATTTCAAGGAATGAACTGGAAGAAATAAATAAATTAATATCACACAAAATAAACATGAAATGTGATCCAGAAATTCAGGCAAAATATTTAAGATGAAACCAATTGTTTAATGTAAGTAAACAGGAGCAAGCATTAATGCAAAATAATCAATAAGCTTTTTATCTTCTTAAATAATATGAACTTGCGTTCCAGGAATTTCACTGAGATCAAAATGGCTTATATTAAAGAAAAAAATTGGAAGTTGAACGGTTTTTCTTCAAATAAATTCCTTTAAACTACCTTCAAAAATAGAATAAAATTGCATATTTTCTTTAATTCCCGATTACTAGATGCATTAGCTTTAAGTAACATTAAGTTAAAAAAAAAAAAACAATAAGATTTTGATGAAAAATTTTCATTGACACATTTACAGTGGAAGAATTCTTTATCAACTTTTACACGCATATAGATTTTAACACAACTGTATTAGCTAAATCTCTATTGATCTGAAATACCAAAATCATCCAATTGTATATAATAATTTATAACTGGAAACTTTGTTCTATTCCGTTCGATAAGAAAATGGGAAATCGAGGCATCATTTTATACCGCCAAGAAAATGTGAGAAACTTCCCCAACTTGCCAGCTTTTAAATTTTATGAAAATCTACGACATAAAATGTGTTTATTTATGAAAGGCTTGAGTAATTTCATAAATATATCCAATGAGTATAATCTCTTAATATAACTCGTTATCTTTATCGGTTTGCTTCTCAAAGAATTTTTAAACGTGAAATAAGTGAAACGATTTTTCAATTGTAAGTCAAAATTAAACTGGCGTAAGAATAGTTTATGTAATACATGCAGACCTTAAACATTGAATAAGATGTTTAGACAAATATTAAATAGTCGTTAAATTAAAATAGAGATAATGAAAATCCATATGTCGAGATGAATTAATAATAAGCACCGGAATGAAAAGCAATTTAAAGAATTTAACTCTCTTAAAGTAAGTAAACTTTCAATAAAATAAAATATACTTATACTTTAATTTTGTCGCAACGATTGCACATAAAGTGTTAATTATTTTCCACCTTAGAAGCAAATAGTTCTTCGAATGTGGTGAAACAAATTATAAAATATAAGTGCTGATGGAAAATATTAACTTTGAGTGGAAAATATTTATTTTGAGTTTTAATGTTTTATGCCTTTGACGTGTGTTTCATTTTAGCTGAAATATACAATTTTCTGTTTTGATAAATGGGCTACAGTACATCGTACAAGGAATAAAGGTCACATGGCTTACTATGAATAATGGCATCTCGGAAAATTTTTTAACGAATAACAAAATAAAATAAATATCCTTAAGGGGATACTAAAGTAAGTTATGCTTTCGATTGCGAGTTTTCTCTGTGTTTTCATAAAACAAAGTCTTTAGTGTACAGAGGTGGGCCGTGAAATTTGCTCCAAAGGAATAAACAAAAATAAATGTTTAAAATATTTTATCTCCGTAATTCTAATTTCATAACTTTTCCTAACGTTATTTTAATATTTAGATCGCAATAGTGCTTTCCAAAATATTTTCTAATATAATAGTGTTTTAATCTTTTGTTACTATTGCTTTCTTTAAACTTTATTTAGGCTTAATGCTCAATTCTGCCTTCAGATCTGAAATGATCTTCTCATAATTCAACCTACATTTAATATTAAAAATGCTTACCTTCAACATAATTTTTGTTTACGATTTATGATTTTTTTCACCATTTTAATAAATATCGACTTAAAAGTGTTTGCACTTTTATATAAATAGGTATATCCGGAAATTGGTCATTTTTCCTCTATTATTTTATAGAGAAAAATGTTTTACCTGATGTTTTATACATTTTATGAACCATTTAATATACATTTATTAAAAACTCTGAAATATAATTCTGTATTGTACTTAAGGACATAAAGAGAAAATTGAAGTCAAATATCTAACACTGCAGTGTCCACAGCATCCAAAATTTATAGCTAATTAACTTCAGTTTGAAAATTCAACAAATTAACACCAAACTATACCGAATTCTAATAGGTTCTATGCTTAGATCTAAATTCGAAGAATAGAAATAGTTGATATTGACTATATAAGTAATGATTATATAAATTCAATATCTGGAATGGATATTCAACACAAAAACTTGATTGTTGAATCAAATCCTTATACGAAATTTGTAGAACTGCTAATCAAGTAATTTTCGGAGGAAGCTTAAATTCCTATTTTATGTCACCGAAAGTATAAAGTTCTAAAATAATTCGGTTTTGGAATTTCATAAGCAAAATAGGAACGCCAATATCGTTTCGTTTTCTGCTACTTGAGAGCAAATTCCTTTAATATACATTTTTAAATTTGTATCAGCTGTAATGAATACTGTTTTAGGCCAAATTTAGAAATACGATTAGATATAATGACCTAACTTTCGAAATGATTTTGAGTATTATAGCGAATAAATAAAATATTGATTCGATTTTTTGTTTTAAGTACTAAGACTTGACTGCTTCTGAATATTGTGAAAGCAGTTAATTATATGCGTAAACTAATTTATACGAAAGTAAGGAGCTAAAAGTGTAATAATTAAAAAAGTAGTATTTTTGTTTTGGTTAACAAAGCCTAACATAAGCCGATGGCTGCTTAAACACCATCGGCTTGAATCCCTGACCTTGGAATCAGTAGGCTAACGCCTAAGTGAGCCATCCACAGAGAGATTAGGTTACTAACATAATATAGATATACCATTACCTGACTTTTGATAGAATTTGCACACATATAATTAGTATCTTTTAAGCTAACCTATTTCTCATGTACACTTTCTTTATATATCTACGATTCTTAAACTTATTTTATGACAGATGGTATAAATAAAAACAATTTGTTTAGTTTTATAATGAAGACGTTAAGAGACTAACTCCTAAGCTCACAACTTGCGAGTTTTATTTGGAAATTCGCAGTTTAGATATAACTAATGCCATCCTGATATGTAACGTATTCAATTGTTAATAGTATAGACTAAAATGTAGTATACGGGCACATCATTTAAATGTTTATGTAAACTTTTATTCCTTTATTATTAAAAATACCTACCTATGCACATAGATATATATTTTTATTTTACTTATATAACAGTTTTTTTCATTCCGTTTGCTTTACTGTCTGTTTTATATGGTTTCACACATATTTATAAACCATTCACATAAACACCTATGCCCTCGAACCCGCAACCCGCAACCCTCTACGCGGAGAAATGCTAGAGATATTCGCTCCAGGGACCGTGGCAGCTTTTAGCGTGTTTTCTTGATGCTTAGTTTGGCTGGTGTTTTTGTCTCTTAGATTGTTTTAACTTGCTCCTGTAAAGCTATTTTATGACGCAAATATTATTTTGGTGTATTAAAATTTATCTGATAAGAACACTCAAGGTTCGGCGTTCCTTTTTATTAAGGCCCATTTGGAGATCTCAAATTAACACGTACTAAAACTTCAATTAGTCTTGTCTCTACAAATTCGAAGTTAACTAATTTCAGATTTGTCGTTTTAAACATTATTAAAGTCCTTTGGTTTTGAATCTCAAGCGTAACACCTAAGTATCTAAACATTTTCTTTGAACTCTGCAAATCTCTTATTCCCTCTTACTAAAAAATTATTATTATTATTATTATTATTATTATTATTATTATTATTATTATTATTATTATTATTATTATTATTATTATTATTATTATTATTATTATTATTATTATTATTATTATTATTATTATTATTATTATTATTATTATTATTATTATTATTATTATTATTATTATTATTATTATTATTATTATTATTATTATTATTATTATTATTATTATTATTATTATTATTATTATTATTATTATTATTATTATTATTATTATTATTATTATTATTATTATTATTATTATTATTATTATTATTATTATTATTATTATTATTATTATTATTATTATTATTATTATTATTATTATTATTATTATTATTATTATTATTATTATTATTATTATTATTATTATTATTATTATTATTATTATTATTATTATTATTATTATTATTATTATTATTATTATTATTATTATTATTATTATTATTATTATTATTATTATTATTATTATTATTATTATTATTATTATTATTATTATTATTATTATTATTATTATTATTATTATTATTATTATTATTATTATTATTATTATTATTATTATTATTATTATTATTATTATTATTATTATTATTATTATTATTATTATTATTATTATTATTATTATTATTATTATTATTATTATTATTATTATTATTATTATTATTATTATTATTATTATTATTATTATTATTATTATTATTATTATTATTATTATTATTATTATTATTATTATTATTATTATTATTATTATTATTATTATTATTATTATTATTATTATTATTATTATTATTATTATTATTATTATTATTATTATTATTATTATGATTATGATTATTATGATTATGATTATGATTATGATTATGATTATGATTATTATTATTATTATTATTATTATTATTATTATTATTATTATTATTATTATTATTATTATTATTATTATTATTATTATTATTATTATTATTATTATTATTATTATTATTATTATTATTATTATTATTATTATTATTATTATTATTATTATTATTATTATTATTATTATTATTATTATTATTATTATTATTATTATTACTACTACTATTATTATTATCATTATTATTACTATTATTATTGTTGTTATTGTTATTATTACCTATAACAGTTTGAATTTAAGTGCACTACAGAAACCTTTGTAAGACACACTTTCTTCGAAAGAAAATGCACTTGAGTTTTATGGAGAATAGAAAGTGTCCTGTAGCCGGAGGTAGGTTTCTTAATGCTTATAAACGAATTTATAGTGGACTGCAGTTAAAGATGTTTCCAGATTAGGTATTCATTGAAAGAAAAAAAAACGCTTAAAAGCCTTGAATTCAGATCAGTAGTATTCACTTTTGTAAATGAGAGAGATTTTCGTTGATTAAAGAACTAAAAATATCCAGAATAAACATATCTACTTACTCTCTTGCTGTCTTTCTGCATTTTAATTCTCTGGCTATGGATTTCTTAACTATGGAATTAAATGACTTTCATGTTGATATTAATTAAATAATTAATAGTTAATAACTGGATGCCAAATTTTCTTCAGAGTTCTGTATAATATTTTTGAGGACTAATTTTCATTTATGTAGGTTGTGAAATATAGGTATATAAAGTAATCGAGAAAATTATAAATGGTTCTAAATCGCCGAGAAAGTAAGAGAAATATAAAGTAAAATTTCAGCGTGTCGACTATTTAAATAACACCCGTTCTTTTGAACCTTTCGAAATGACAGACAAGGTTAACATTAAAATATCACTGTCTCAGTGTGTATAAGAATGCATCTCCGAAAAAATCACTAGCAATAATTCCTGAGACCAACCATTCTGCAGAGAACTAACGAAGAGAGCTTTTCAACTATCACAGGAGTTTTTGAAGTCAAAAGCATAAATTAAGTTTTTAGACATAGGTCCACTTCCTCACCTCACTGCTACCTTAAAAATGCACTTCATGTTGATATTCATGGATTAATTTTCATATTTAAACACCAAAGAGCACAAAAAGGTAATTAACTTACATAACGAATTAATAAGACTGCTGATAAAGTAGACTGTTCTTGAGGAAATGAACAAACACTCAGCAAGGAGAAGAGGATAATGTACCTGGAATAATTTAGCAGTTGAAAGCTAAGGGCTTGTGCACGAGTTCGTTTTTAGCATCAAGTTTTGCCAATTTTAATCCACAATGCTTGGGATGGCTGGTTCTAACATTGTTGATATATTCCTGCAGTGTGGATTATGCTTCCTGTACCACATTCTTAAAGCAGAGAAAGTATTGTAGTCTAACAAAAAATTGTAAGAGAGAATTTACCTTTTTTTTGTAATTTACGTCCTTTAACTTTTTAAGTCATATCGGACGATGAATGAAATGGGTGAAATGATACTCAAAAGGGCCCAGGGTCCATGGAGCTTAGAGTTACACAACATTCGTCTTTTAGGATAAGGGAAAACCTCGGAAAAACCTTATCTAGGTAACTCACCCTGACCGAGATTCGAACTCGCGACCTCGTGAACGTGTGGCAGACACGCTATCATCTACGCTACTGAGGCGGGCGAAAATTTACCTGAAGTACATGCTTTGATATTCCCTGAATCCAATAGAAACTTACTTTTGTTAATTTTTGTTTTGTTTTGTTTTCTTGTTTTTTGTAATTTACGTCCCCCAACGTTAAGTCATATCGGACGATTAATGGAATGGGTGAAATGATGCTCAAATGAACCCGGGATCCATGGAGCTTAAAGTTACTCGACATTTGTGCTTCAGGATAAGGGAAAACCCCGGAAAAAACCTTATCCAAATAACTCACCTTGACCGAGATTCGAACTCGGGACCTCTTGAGCTTGAGGCAGACATGCTACCCCCCACGCTACCGAGGCGGGCTTATTTTTGTAAAGCGAGATGCATGCCTATCTATGTGTTTGTAGCGAATGACAACGTAGCTAAAAAGCTTCATCTTCAATAGACGAGACTCGAACGTTTTCAAAAACTCTTTCCCATTTCAAACCACCCTTCATATGTAAGCGTCTTCAGAAATGTTGCTTCGAATTATTCAATTAAATTATGTATGTTTAAGATATTTTCCTTATAAATTATAACTTGAATTTTATGGCAATAGCCCTGAAAGTCTTGCATTCCGGATAACTTTTGCGTAACTAATAACGTAAGAAATAGACAAAATCTTACTACCCGAAAAATGCAAATCTTTCAAAGGGCACAATTTATGTCAAATTCTACTTTGTGGGTTAATAATATTAGAAATATTCCTTGTTATTGATTTGAATTTCCCCATACTTAAGCTTTCTGAAATGGGAAGTTGTTATTGGCTTTTTGCTCCTGCAAATATACTGAATTTCATAGCGGCCACTTCTTAAAAGAATTGAACATCGCTTAGCCTAGTGTGTTCCCCTACTTCAATTTTATGTATAAGAAAATACGTGTCGAATATTGGTCAGGTTCTCTCCGAGGTTTTCTTTTATCTTGAAATATGAGTGTCATTTGGGTAGTCCTTGCCTTTGTGGACTCATTTCACCTATTTCATTCATCGTTTCATATGATTTACGTTGGAAGTTAATTAAAAAATAAGCAAATACGTAATATAACCTATTTTACAGCTTCGAAAGATAGAGTCATACTGAAAAATTCAATGCTATACCCGGGATTTGAACCACGGATCTTCTGGTTGCCCTCCAGCCGCTCTAACCCTTGAGCTACTATGGCCAACGTGTCAATATGACATTACATTCTCCAGATGACTCGTGTTTTTTCCGGTAAACAGCTTAGGAGTCTCATAAACACATGAGACAACTATCTTAATGGCGACTTACAATATGTAAGTACTTTAAGGCCCGGGATTTATAGTTAATCACTATTAGGTCAATTAATGGAAACTAATTATTCTTTCACACTGGCCGTGTGTAGGCTAAATTGTGGAAACGTAATTCAATGAAAAATTCAATGCCACAGCCAGGATTTGAACCACGGATCTTCTGGTTGCTGTTCAGCCGCTCTAACCCTTGAGCTACTATGGCCAACGTGCCGATATGATATTAAATTCTCCAACTGACTCTTGTTTTTCCCGGTAAACCACTTATGAGTTTTGATAAATACACGAGACAACTATCTTAATGGTGACTTATAGCGTGTAAGTACTTCAAGGCCCGAGCTTTATAGTTAACCACTATTAGGTCAATTAAACATATCGGCACGTTGGCCATAGTAGCTCAAGGGTTAGAGCGGCTGGATGGCAACCACAAGATCCGTGGTTCAAATCCCGGCTATGGCATTGAATTTTTCATCGAATTACGTTTCCACAATTTAGCCTACACACGGCCAGTGTGAAAGAACAATTAGTTTGCAATTTTACAGGTGTTTATCTAATTTAACAGGACTAGATAAGAGGATAACGTTTGTAGGAACAGTTCCTACAAGAGTGACTAGAAAGGTGTGTGTGAGTGAAACGGTTATTTATGCATTTTCGTGTATACCATTGTTAATATGAGCATTTATGTTATTTATGATGAACTTTGCCAGCTTCTTGTACAAAAACTATTTCAATTATATGTATTGGGGAGAAAAAATCCTACCGTTTGAGACCCCGTAACAAACTTGGCAATACATACAAGATATTTGTTTCAATACATGTATATATTCCTTTAACAATCAATTAATCTTCCATATATTCCTTAACAGTTAATTAATCAACTCTAGGAAGAGAGTACCGTTTCAATTGCCGTAGCTGAAGCTGAACAACTATTCTGTATATTCGTTTGGTTCGTTTCGAAACACCCTGTACGCCTCGCGCTCGCACCTGTTATATCCTGTTATAACTTTTAATGTTTCTGACAAGGTGTAAGAACGATGAAAACTGTCTGACTAACGAGAAAGCATCTTTTTATAATTCCTCAAGTGACACATAAAATTCAGCTTTTACACTATAACGTAAGTATAATTATAATTCAATATAATTTAAGGGTGTCTGGTAGGAGGTTGCAACTGCACTAGGTGACCATGGACGACGTGACTTATGATATTATTCTAAATAAAATATATAAAACCTGAGCCTTATACTTTAACGAATTTGAGGTGCCATTTTTTACACTTTTGCTGCCTGTTATCCTTCAAAGCCACCGTGATTCAAACTTCACATTCGGGGATCTTCTTTATCTGTATTAGGAACATACACAGAAAAAGCTTCAGGTTTTATAAAATAACGGTTTGAACGTCACGGGCTCTTGGACTATTAGTTTCAACAAATTTACTTAGCTGTTCATCACGGAAAACAGTTTAAAATAATTGTTGAATAATATGGATCATAATAAGTAATACAAAAATGATGGGAGTAAATTCCCGTAAGTTCGACCTTACGTTCAGGTATTTTTTTCCGAAACAATTACTTAGCTTCAGCTGTTTTAATCTCTATTAGCTCCAACTCTAAAGCTGCATGATCAACAGCACAACAATTTTTCATTAGTTAACAAGAAAGGGATTTACCAAGAATAAAGCAATCCAAAATTATTTCTCCTGCCAGACCGCTTAGTTTATGTACTAAACATTTCTTTTATTTATGCTCAAAGATCCGTTTCATAGAAGGGCACATATGTTTCATTATCAAGGACTTTCTGGAAGTGTGTTATCTAGTTTACTCTGGATGGTAAACACCGTCTGTGCTAGATCTGATTTTGACCTCCAGTGAAGGGATTAGTGATTACAAATATTGAACATCTGACACATGCCATGCCTAACAACTACTGAGACTCGTGAAGGGGAAGGAGAAATTTGCCTATAAGGAATTTCTGGTAGCCTCTGGAAATAGGAACAACATATTGAAAACATTACTTATTCACACACGTTACTAACCTATATTGCATATATCCGATCTGTATCATCGTTACCAATTTGTTCCGTGAAAGTCTTGCCATGTTCGTGTATTTGTACTTGAGCGGTTATTGTAAATAATTATGGAAACTACTTACTTAACAAATTCATGTTTAAAACTTGGGCCAGACATGTTACATGGGTGTCATAGTTACAGAATTAGCAACAACAATAACTTATAAAGAAATTATAACGATAAAAGCGAATAGTCCCGTTTAAGGCTTATTGAGTCTGGCTGATATTTACTCTATGTGCATTAGTATCATTTATCAGCAATACTTCCTTATTATCAATCCTCTCGGCAAGAATTCGCGAGTAGAAGCAGACGGTAAAATAACTTATTACTTATTATCTGCTTTTTTTCATTCACACCCACCTTTAACTCCATCGGTCATATAGGCGGTCCTTCTTCTTCGGAACATCCATTGTGTTAACTCGTAATCGTTGGGTTGAATCATTAAATGATGCACACATTCACACTCTCATTCCACTTCTTCTCATTCCTCCACATTCTTCTCATTCTCTCACTTCCAGACTCTGGGAAAGATGAGGGATCATCTTGGTCAAAGAAAATCCCACTCCCAGCCGGGAATTGAACCCGGGACCCAATGAAAAAAGCTAAATCCTAAAGATAAAATTCTTATTATTAAACCTAATTGACTTAAAGTTGATAATGCAATAACCTTCTTTTTTCTCTATTTTCATACAAATTTATTGGGAAATTATAATTTATATAGTAAAGAAAAAATAAAATTAAAGGTAAAAGAAATATTAGCACAGCTGGCGGGAGCTCTACCGACTGAGCTGCGGGGTCAGCATTTTCCGCTTTGTTACATATCTTTAACCAAAAGATATTGTGTGCGTGTTGTGCGATACTTACAAAATGTGTTTGGATGTTAATATTTCTCTTTTCTAGCAACACACTATAAATTGCTATTTCAAAATGCCATAACGTATTTTAACTAACGTTCTATAAGAGTATTTAATTTATTATATGCTTAAATTCAGTCATGTTTATGTTGTCAGTAGTTGTGTATTTTCCTTTCACACATCTGCGTCACATGATGTTTATGTTTAGTTTCCCATATATCTAATTTCACCTGTATAAATTGTACACATTTACAGTAATCTAGCTATTATGTGATTAATAAAACGCCGTAGTAATAAAAGTTTTGGCACAGCTAGAGAAACTTCTGTTTAGTTGACATCAAACACAAAGAAAGTTTCTTTGGCCATAATTCACATGGAAAAATAGTGATAGTTAATCGTTACTGTTAACCATTAATGTAGGTTGGTGAGACAATCATGAAAACAACTGAATCGTTACATGTAATCACTAACTTACTTTAACTGCGAAAGATATAACCTATGCCAAATGTAACTTATTTTTAGATTCCTATTACCACTCTATACATAGGTTTGTGTAATAATATTTCTTGGACATTTTAAACATTCAGGTAGGTGTTTTATATGTAACAAATTTCGGATTTACGTTGAAAAATTACAATTTTTATTCTTAACCGATTATTCTCAACCGTGTAATGTTGAATTACCTTGAGCTATACCTAACAGATATAGATTAGAAGTGTATTAGAGTTACTAATTACATTTTCTTCAGATAAAGGCTATTTTGTAAGATATTGATTTGACTAAGATGACTTCATTTTTCATTTTGCGGTGTTTAAGTACACTTCAGGGAAACAATAGAAAATTAATGATAAGCAAACGAAAATGTAATCCTTTGTGTGCACATAAGATCAGATCAAACATTTCACTACAGCTAATCAAATTACGTGTACAAGTATATATATATACATGGAGTGTCCAGAAAGTAAGTTCTGTTTCAATTTATCTCAGCTGCAGCGCTGCGATCGCAGTTCCGCTCATGCGCGGTAGACGCTCTGTATCAAGGAGAAGAAACGTGTGCCATTGTGAGATCGCTGCCAGCCACGTACACTTTGTTGTGCTTGTTTACAATGTCGGTGTTGAATGAAAAGCCTGCCGCTCGTGAAACCAGATCTGTGATTCTTTTTCTGAATGCTGGGAAAGTGAAACCAATTGAAATTTATCGACTGTCAAAAGGTGTTGTGTTTCTTCACGACAACGCACGACCACACACTGCAAATGCGACGAAAAACATCCTACAGGGATTTGACTGGGACGTGTTTGACCACCCCCCGTACAGTCCTGAACTCGCTCCTAGCGATTTACATCTGTTTTTGCATCTCAAATCTTTCCTTGGTGCTCAACACTTCAGTAATGACGAAGAGATGATAGAAAATGTTTCCTACTGGTTGACGACACGGGCGACAAACTTCTATGAAGAAGATATACAAAAACTTGTGCCTCGCTATGACAAATGCCTGCAAAATTTCGGCAGTTATGCGGAAAAGTAGTGTAAGAGTTGTAGAATTCTTTGCAATAAATAATTTTTCTGTATCTGGACATAATTTAATTTTATTACCAAACAGAACACACACACACACACACACACACACACACACACACACACACACACACACACACACACACACATATAGTGACTTTGTGGGTTCGTGAAATTAAAAGTGAAGTTTACAGAAATTCAATCTCCTCTTTATTTCCGTAGAAAGACACTTTTGTACACCTGTTGTAGCAAGGTGACGTAACATACACTAACACAGTCTCTCGTGGCTTCTGCACACGTAAATAAACAAAGAATCCACTTTCAAATCACTACACGTTTATCAGTTCTCAACTCACAACTCGATACAGTTTAAATGTCTGCATACACAATAGACGACTCACTAGTGACTCTGTTCCCAGTCCAGTCACTTTTATACACGAGCCGCTGTTTTTCGAAGGTTCCCGAAGCTTCACAAAAGCTCACGCAGCTTCACGGACTTTCGTGGTACAGCGAGAACGTCCAGAATATCTCCGTTTGTTGCTCTCTCATTCTCTTTCGGCAAGTGTTCAGCGCTAGAAGTTTCGGCAAGTTTCGATATATGGTTGGATTAAGTACAAGACCAAGGTTTATATTAAGTTTTTATTTACAGCTTAGAACGTGTATTAGTTAACATTACTGGTTTAGGGAAAACGCTTTTAAGAGAGAGGGATTCTTAATTTGAAGGAGTGCGACATTGGGAAGGGGGAGGTAAAACGCCAGTGTGCTGTCCGTTATCTTTAACGTACTGCTGAAAACTATTGTAAAAATGTTTTGTTAAGTCTCTTTACTATTATATTTATTCAATTTGGTTTGAATAATTGTGCAAAATAAGAGCGACAAAAGTTTTGTTGGTGACTTTAGAGCTCAAAAATATAACATTTGTCTAAAAGTTGGACGAAGTTTTATGAAAGAAA
>JAUKNK010000913.1:0-57105 GCA_030765055.1 Mantis religiosa
AAGGAGAAGGAGAAGGAGAAGAAGAAGAAGAAGAAGAAGAAGAAGAAGAAGAAGAAGAAGAAGAAGAAGAAGAAGAAGAAGAAGAAGAAGAAGAAGAAGAAGAAGAAGAAGAAGAAGAAGAAGAAGAAGAAGAAGAAGAAGAAGAAGAAGAAGAAGAAGAAGAAGAAGAAGAAGAAGAAAAAACACCAGGAGAAGATGACATAATAGCTGAGCTAATTAAATATGGTGGAAATGGAATTATGAAAGCAATACATAAGTTAATAATAGAAATATGGAGGAAAGAACAGATGCCTGAAAGTTGGAAGACAGGCGTAATATGCCCAATATACAAAAAGGGTAATAAATATCAATGTCATAATTATAGGGGAATTACATTACTCAATGTAGTATATAAAATATTTTCAAATGTTTTAAATGATAAAGCTAAAAAGCATATGGAAAGTGTATTAGGTGAGTACCAATGTGGATTTAGAAGTGACAAGAGCACAATAGTCCAGATATTTGTAATAAGACAAATAATGGAAAAATTCTACGAGCATGGTATAGACTTACACTTCCTGTTTATTGACTTCAGGCATGCATTTGATTCGATTGATAGAGGAGCCCTCTATAAAACTCTGCAATGTTTTAAAATGCAACCAAAAATAATAAGGCTAATAAAAAGGACAGTGGAAAATACAAAAGCCAAAGTGAAAGTAATGAATAAACTGAGTCCAGAATTTGAATATAATGCAGGAGTAAGACAAGATGATGGACTGTCTGCAACTCTATTTAACCTAACCCTGCACAGAGCAATAGAAAAACTTGATTCTAAAGGTACGACATTCTTTAAGTCCAGTCAAATATGTGCATACGCAGATGACGTAGTGATCGTGACAAGAGACAAAAAAAACGTTATTTGAAGTTTATGAAGAATTAGAAAGAAGGGATAAAGATATAGGATTAGAAGTAAACGAGAAAAAAATTAAATACATAAAAATGACAGCAGATAAAAGCAAAAGAATAATATAAAATCTAGTATTTAGAGACAAAACATTTGAAGGGGTATCCAACTTTTGATATTTAGGAGCACTTGTAAACAATGATAATAATTTAAACGAGTGCATAAAAGAAAGAATCCAAAGTGGAAATGCAGCATATTATGCAAATTTATCACTATTAAAAACTAGGTTTATTAGTAGAGGGACAAAATACAAGATTTATAAAACCCTGATAAGACCAGCGGTAACATACGCTGCTGAAACTTGGACCCTAAACAATGCAGATGAAGAAATACTTCGAAGATTTGAAAGGAAAATATTAAGACGAATCTTTGGACCTGTAAAAGATAAAGATCAATGGAGAATAAGGTATAATCATGAAATAGAAGAATTAATAAATAAGCAATATATTGTGACATTTATAAAAGCACAAAGGATAAGATGGCTAGGGATACAGAGAGAATGACGGAAGGTAGAATGCCAAAAAAAAAATAATGAAAGGAAAATTGTATAATAGAAGAAAAAAAGGAAGACCGAGAACAAGAAGGTTAGATGATGTAATGGAGACCCTAAGAACGATCGGAATCAGAGGGTGGAAAAGTAAAGCGGAAGACAGAGATGTGTGGAGGAGGATCGTGCAGGAGGCCAAACCCCACCAAGGGCTGTAGAGCCAGTAGAGAAGAAGAAACAGCGAACCACTGATTGATGCGTTTGAAGTATTAGTTGTCCTTGAATGAAAAAGGGAAGAGGGCCTTAGAAGTTAAAACTTACATACCTTTAGTAAGTATCTGGGAATTCTAATCAAAAAATTATAATATATCGGAACTGGTTAACTTTGCAATACATTATTGTAATTGACATTATTTTTGTAGTTTAACGAGCTCTACAGCTGCTGTGCGTTAGCTTTTTGATTATCTCTTAAATAACTTCATGTTTGCCTGACAACAGAAGCGGTTCCTCCATAAGGTTGCAGGTTTGCGCTATACCCACTGATTCCAAATATACAACAGGTGCATTTTGCACATTAAAGCTGTACTTGTTTGCATTGTTTTGTATACAAACATGTTTCAATTACGCTTATCGTCTGTAGCTGCCCATGACCGCAGAAGTCGAAATAAACAGTGATTAGCTGTAGGAGCCGCAGGTTTGCAGCGAAGAGTTAACCTAAGATTTCACCCAAATGTAGGCTCTCTGAGGGGATTGCGGGAAGGTGAAGAGAGGGGAGTGGCTTCTTATATATTACTTAAATGGAGGTTTATAAACCTAGCTCCTCCTACTCTTAGCAACGGCTATAGCGTGACCTTCAGGCTTAGCTTCTGTGTGCTCTGCTTTTCGAACACAGGGAGAATTTAATTAAATGCATGGAGGTTATTCAGAAGAGAGCTCTGTTAAACAACAACGCCACACTTGTTCAGGCTTCTGGGTTTATGGCCACTTTGAAAGATTATAATATTGTATTCTGGCTGTCTTTCTTCTACAAGATCATGCCACATGTGGACATTTTGTACAATCAGCTGCAGAAACGAGACTGCAATGCAACATTTGCCATCGCCCAGCTAAACGCATTTGAAAGGGAAGTGCACAAGGTAAGAAATAGCGTGGATATCGAGGAGCACGAAGAAACTGCAATTAAGAGGAGAAGAATAGAAGATCATGATGTGAAAAGAAGAGAAGCTCTTGAAGTATGTGACATTCTTAGAGAAGCAAAGGACAGATTTAGCTTCACGGAGCATCTGGTAGCCTCAACTTTGTTTCATCAAGAAAATTTCTAAGACATTTCTAGAGGATTCCCTTAGAGAAACAATAAGGTTCTATCCTTTTATCATTTGAACAAAAATTCGTAGAGAACTGACTGTAATTTACAGTCGAGAGGAATTTCGTGGAATGTCAGGAGCTTTGTGCTTGATGGACTTCAATAAGGAAACAATTTATGTGCTACATTCAGCGAATACGTCAAACTCCTCCGAGTACTGTTAACTATGCCAATGTCTACCGCTGAAGCAGATCGCTGTTTCTCAACTTTAAAAAGATTAACAACTTTCTTTAGGAACACAATGTCACAGAACCGATTGTCAGCATTAGCAATGCTTTCAATTGAGAGAGAGTTTGTTATGAAGATCAGCGACTTCAACGCAAAAGTTATCGATAGATTCGCCAGGTCTAAGGAGAGTAGAGCAGAGAATCTGTATAAATAGGTGAGTCATTACTACTCTGTATTTTATTTTTCATTTGTGCATCACCAATAATTTAACTCACGAGCCGCCACTGCCTGACAATGAATGGAGATGTTAAGATGAGAAGCTTGAATAAACTTTTTTTGATTTATTTTAAACTCTTTCTTATTTCAACTATTTATTAAAAATTTGAAATAATTATTCATTTAGGGGGTCCGGACCCCCTGGACGCCCCTTAAATACGTCCCTGGTTACAAGCATAATAAAGTATGCATTCTGGAATTGCAGTTAATTGCTTAAACTAAATGCGATTTATTAACTATATCATCACACTGGTTTACAATATATTGGTTTGTTTCATAAATTCGTTCGATTCTTGTTACGTGTTTTCGACAAAGAGCGCCTGCACTGTATGCCCTCATACAACGAAGTTGCCTAATTATCTAGGGGTAATCTGCTTACATACGCAAGTCAACGAAAGTAAACAAGACAATGCACTTTTCAAAACAAACTTTATTTTGTGCAGTATGCACCATTATTATCAATAACATATCTCCATTTCTCAGGAAGCTTATCAATTCCATTTTTCCAAAACCTTGCAGTTTTCTGGTTGACGAACTCTTCTACGGCGAGTCTGCAATCCTCCAAGGAAGTAAGGCGTTTGCCATTAAGGAAGTTTTGCAGGGATCGGAAAAAATGATAGTCGGATGGGGCAATGTCTGGAGAATAATGCGGATGAGGTAACACATCCCAGTCGAAATCCCGTAATTTCTGACGAGTTACCATAGAAGTGTGTGGTTTGGCATTGTCTTGATGAAAGACGACTCCACCATTAGATGCTAATTCTGGCCTTTTCTCTTCTAGGGCAACCTTCAGACGATCCAACTGAGAACAGTAGTTCTCTGAATTGATGGTCTCCCCAGGAGGAAGAAATTCGTAATAAATAATTCCTTTCCAGTCCCACCAAATGAACAGCATAATATTCTCAGGATGAAGCCCTGGTTTAGGAATTGAGAGTGGTGGTTACCCTTTCTTACGCCATGACTTTCTCTTTCGGATGTTGCTGTACACAATCCACTTTTCGTCTCCTGTAACCAGCTGTTTCAGAAAAGGGGCAGTTTCATTGCGTCTTATCAATGCGTCACAGATGGAAACGCGCTAAAACTAAATTTTGTTCACTCAGTTCGTGCGGAACTCATACATTCTGAAGATTTACGTAACCAAGTTTCTTTAGGTGCCTGGCTACAGTTGCATGAGATAAGTTTAGCTCCTGATCTACCTCCCGAGTTGTTATTCTAGGGTTGTTCGTATCCATGTCCTTTATCCTTTCCTCATCCATAACCACAGGTCGCCCAGAACGAGGTTTGTCTTTCACAGAGAAGTTCCCAGCTCGAAATCGAGTAAACCATTTTTGACATGCCCAATTCGTCACTGCATCTTCTCCGTAAACAGAACAAATTTTCCGTTGAGTTTGTGAGGCGGTTTTACCTTTACGGTAATAAAACAGCATTAAATGTCGAAAATGTTCCTTCTTGCCTTCCATATTAACATTCACAAGTTACAACTCCACACTGTTGCATCCATAAAGTCGTACTGAAGTTTGGTTACCAATTCTTACATAAGTTGACCTACTTGGTGAGGTCGCTGTGGTTTGTGTTCATAGCATTCTTTTCAATTATTGTATTTGTAAACAAACCCCATATTATTAGGCAACTTCTTTGACGTAAAAGTAATGGGGACATGCAGTGTTCTCAGGTGTTCTTAGTCGTAAACACGTAACAAGAATCGAACGAATTTACTCCCTGGAAAAATATATGGAAACTCTTCGGCTATCGTTTTGTACCATTGGACTGGAAAGTAACCTTGTATCAGTTTGTAAATGAAATCATTCCCACGGAAGCTAAGAAACATAAACACAATATAGTGCCGGCGCCGTGGTGTACACATTGTGGAGACGTAGATACGCAACTTCATAGAATAACCAGCTGCGTAATGGTACGCGACATTTGGAAATGGACCAAGAAGCAGACGGGACACATGATTGGGGTAACGTCGGAAAATTCTGTAACTTCAGTTTTGTTAGCTTGGAACTTCCAGAAGGGAGCAACAGAGCACCCACAGATATGGTTGACTTTTGGTTTCTACCATTACTGCCTGAGTTCCGAGCAACCGACTTTAATAGAGTTTAAATCATGGCTAAAGGCTGAAAGATATAGGATGAGACGATACCCTAACATATGGAATCTCCTGAATAAGCACCTGGACTTTACAAAAAAAAATCAGAGCCCATCCTTCTTCCCAATCACACTTAGTACATAAATAGACTTTTTTTCCTTTTCCCTTTTCCTTTAAAAACAAAAAAGAGACAAAAAAAGACTGCCTGAGATTTAGTTGCATTTAACTTCAGAAGCCAAGTGACGAACCAGGCAAATAGCATATCAGCGTAACGCTGTGCCTTGCTTAATGCATTAACATATCGCTTAGATGTGACTGTTAATGCGGTATCATCAGCAAATAGGTAAAGGTTACAGCCTATTAGGGTAGGAAGGGTGTTTATATAGGTGAGGAATAATAGGGGACCAAGGACACTGCCTTGAGGTACCCCGGCGTGAATACCTTAAAAAAAAAACCTTGCCTTTCACGTGATACTGCACACTGTAGAAACGAGGCTTGATGCAGAATATCCTATCTTCTACAAGTGGGAATAAATAAATTAATAAATTTTCAAAAAAAAAAAAATTATGAGACAACCCGACACATTCCTAAATTAATAAATGCGAAATTTGGACGTCTATCCTTGAAACTGTTTTTAAACCATGGAAAACCTTTTTTGACGTCACACGATGTTAGAGATGCAAATCTAGAGAAGACCTCTCTGACGTCTTAATAATTTTCAAGTTGTCACACATACTTTGGTAACCACTATCTAGAATTTAGCTTTCAGCTTTTTAATAACTGGCACAGAGCTATCCTATTAGTTCGCAAAGTACTACGTTACGTTGTCTTTATGTTTGCACATTTGACGACCTTGCTGTACACCTCATCATTCATACTCTGCGTCCTGATATTAAGCAAAGATATTTGTATATATGACGTATTCTTTTCGTTTCACAGGTTGCAAGCTACAGTCGACCAATTAAGTGCGACAGGATTATCGAATTACAGTGTGGATATGGCGAAGTTTGATTTATTGAAGCAGAACATGAGCTTTGGGCTCACATTTTTTGGGCTGCAAGTACTGGCCGACTACTACTGGATGAACGGCACTGTCGCCGAAATGGTGCCACTTTTTGGTAACGGTTCAGTCGAGTAAGTATCAAACGTTATTATTTGAATAACGTTACCTTGTGTTTAAAACAACTGAAAGCTACCTTCATTTGTTTCTCTTAATGTTTACGACTAATGCTACAAAAGAAGCTAAAAATTGTAATGTTGATGTTTATAACATTTAATCTTTCAAACGGTAAGTTTCAATTAAGCAGTTAAAATATTTGTTTGCCATAATTATACGAGGCGTGTGTGTAAAATAAGGTCTCCAAGACGCTGGAGCCGTGAAGAACGCCATTACGCGAGATCTGGCAACACTGGCGTGTAGCTTGGTTTCTCCCCTTTAAATACCCATCACAACAAACCCGTTGTAACAATTAGTCTTGGCTGGGCAGCCGTTTGTAATTACCTACCTATCACTTCCGCCGCCAAGTGCAACTTGCATGCAGTGATCCGTTTTTTGAGTCCCAAGGACACTACCCCCAACGAAATCCATCGTCAGTTATGCGAAGTCTATGGACGTCAAAAACGTGCGAAAGTGGGTCAGAAAGTTCAAAGACACACGTACAGGCGACCATGAGGAACAGCGTTCTGGTCGGCCTTCGGTTTCAGCCGAAACAATTGCAAAAGTGGAGCAAGAAATGCTTAAAGATCGGCGTGTGACAGTTCGCGAGCTGTGCGAACTTATCCATGAAGTCAGTAAGACTACGATTTTTTTTTAATTTTACGTCCTCCAACGTTAAGTCATATTGGACTGTGACTAAAATGGGTTAAATGATGCTCAAATGTGTCCGGGGTCCATATAGCTTACAGCTACCCGATGTTCGTCTTTTTGGGTAAGGGAAAACTCCGGAAAAACCTTATCCAGGTAACTCACCCTGACCGAGATACGAACTCTGGACCTCTTGTACGTGAGGCAGACAGGCTACCTACCATCTACGCTACCAAGGCGGGCAAGACTACGATTGACAAGATTTTGACCGAATATTTGCATTATCGCAAGGTGTGTGCGAGGTGGGTCCCGAAAATTCTCGCCGAAGACCATAAACACCCGCCCCGGTAGCGTGGTGGTAGCGTGTCTGCCTCACGTTCAAGAGGTCCCGAGTTCGACGTCGGTCAGGGTGAGTTACCTGGAGAAGGTTTTTTCCGGGTGTTTCCCTTATCCTAAAAGACGAATGTCAGGTAACTCTAAGCTCTATGGACCCGGGGATCATTTGAGCATCATTTCACCCATTCCATTCATTGTCCGATTTGACTTCACGTTGGAGGACGTAAATTACAAAGAAAAGAATAAGATCATAAACGGCGACGTGCTGAAGCGGCCTAAAGATTCCTGGAGCGCTATGCAGAACAGGGCGAGGAACTATTGGATTCAATTGTCATTGGCGATGAAACCTGGGTGCACTACACAACACCAGAAACTAGGCTGGCCCCGTAGCTCAGTTGGTAGAGCACCTGCCTACCGTGCTAGGGGTCCCGGGGATTTTTCTCCGACCAAGATAATTCCCTATCTTCCCCAGAGTCTGGAAGTATGAATGAGAGTGTGAATGTGTGCAAGATGTAATGATAAATAAAAACCAAAAGATAAGGAGTTAACACCTTCGGTATGTTCCAAAGGAGAACGGCCGCCGATATGACCATTGCAGTTAAAGGTGAGGTATAAATGTGTACGTGATCTAATGATTAAAACCCAACGAATACGAGTTAACACCTTCGATATGTTCCAAAGGAGAACGGCCGCCGATATGACCATTGCAGTTAAAGGCGGGGTATAAATGTGTACGTGATCTAATTATTAAAACACAACAAATACGAGTTAACACCTTCGATATGTTCCAAAGGAGAACGGCCGCCGATATGATCATTGCAGTTAAAGGCGAGGTATAAATGTGTACGTGATCTAATGATTAAAACACAACGAATACGAGTTAACACCTTCGATATGTTCCAAAGGAGAACGGCCGCCGATATGACCATTGCAGTTAAAGGCGAGGTATAAATGTGTACGTGATCTAATGATTAAAACACAACGAATACCAGTTAACACCTTCGATATGTTCCAAAGGAGAACAGCCACCGATATGACCATTGCAGATAAAGGCGAGGTATAAATGTGTACGTGATCTAATGATTAAAACACAACGAATACCAGTTAACACCTTCGATATGTTCCAAAGGAGAACAGCCACCGATATGACCATTGCAGATAAAGGCGAGGTATAAATGTGTACGTGATCTAATGATTAAAACACAACGAATACGAGTTAACACCTTCGATATGTTCCAAAGGAGAACGGCCGCCGATATGACCATTGTAGTTAAAGGCGGGGTATAAATGTGTACGTGATCTAATGATTAAAACACAACGAATACGAGTTAACACCTTCGGTATGTTCCAAAGGAGAACGGCCGCCGATATGACCATTGTAGTTAAAGGCGGGGTATAAATATGTACGTGATCTAATGATTAAAACCCAACGAATACGAGTTAACACCTTCGATATGTTCCAAAGGAGAACGGCCGCCGATATGACCATTGTAGTTAAAGGCGGGGTATAAATGTGTACGTGATCTAATGATTAAAACACAACGAATACGAGTTAACACCTTCGGTATGTTCCAAACGAGAACGGCCGCCGATATGACCATTGCAGTTAAAGGCGGGGAATAAATGTGTACGTGATCTAATGATTAAAACACAACGAATAGGAGCTAACACCTTCGATATGTTCCAAAGGAGAACGGTCGCCGATATGACCATTGCAGTTAAAGGCGGGGTATAAATGTGTACGTGATCTAATGATTAAAACCCAACAAATACGAGTTAACACCTTCGATATGTTCCAAAGAAGAACGGCCGCCGATATGACCATTGCAGTTAAAGGCGAGGTATAAATGTGTACGTGATCTAATGATTAAAACACAACGAATACGAGCTAACACCTTCAATATGTTCCAAAGGAGAACGGCCGCCGATATGACCATTGCAGTTAAAGGCGAGGTATAAATGTATACGTGATCTAATGATTGAAACACGACGAATACGAGTTAACACCTTGGATATGTTCCGAAGGAGAGCGGCCGCCGATATGACCATTGCATTTAAAGACGGGGTATAAATGTGTACGTGATCTAATGATTAAAACCCAACGAATACGTGTTAACACCTTCGGTATGTTCCAAACGAGAACGGCCGCCGATATGACCATTGCAGTTAAAGGCGAGGTATAAAGGTGTACGTGATCTAATGATTAAAACCCAACGAATACGAGTTAACACCTTCGGTATGTTCCAAACGAGAACGGCCGCCGATATGACCATTGCAGTTAAAGGCGAGGTATAAATGTGTACGTGATCTAATGATTAAAACACAACGAATACGAGTTAACACCTTCGATATGTTCCAAAGGAGAACGGCCGCCGATATGACCATTGCAGTTAAAGGCGAGGTATAAAGGTGTACGTGATCTAATGATTAAAACCCAACGAATACGAGTTAACACCTTCGGTATGTTCCAAACGAGAACGGCCGCCGATATGACCATTGGAGTTAAAGGCGAGGTATAAATGTGTACGTGATCTAATGATTAAAACCCAACGCATACGAGTTAACACCTTCGATATGTTCCAAAGGAGAACGGCCGTCGATATGACCATTGCAGTTAAAGGCGAGGTATAAATGTGTACGTGATCTAATGATTAAAACCCAACGCATACGAGTTAACATCTTCGATATGTTCCAAAGGAGAACGGCCGCCTATATGACCATTGCAGTTAAAGGCGAGGTATAAATGTGTACGTGATCTAATGATTAAAACCCAACGCATACGAGTTAACACCTTCGATATGTTCCAAAGGAGAACGGCCGCCTATATGACCATTGCAGTTAAAGGCGAGGTATAAATGTGTACGTGATCTAATGATTAAAACCTAACGAATACGAGTTAACACCTTCGATATGTTCCAAAGGAGAACGGCTGTCGATATGACCATTGCAGTTAAAGGCGAGGTATAAATGTGTACGTGATCTAATGATTAAAACACAACGAATACGAGTTAACACCTTCGATATGTTCCAAAGGAGAACGGCCGCCGATATGACCATTGCAGTTAAAGGCGGGGTATAAATGGAACAAGCCAAAAAAAAAAATTACCAGAAACTAAAGAACGTTCTCGTCTGTGACGGCATTCAAAATCGCCGAAGCCGTGACAGTACAGACAGACATTTTCTGCCGGCAAAGTGATGGCCAGTGTGTTCTGAGACAGAAAATGTGTATTGTTTGGCGATTTTATGCCTACCGGCATAAAAGAAGAAGGAGAATACTGACGAAGTGAGTGATTTTTCATCACGACAACGCTCGTCCCCATACTGCACATGCGACTACTGGTCTCCAGGCCCAGTTCGGATGGGGTATCCTCACCCATCCCCCCTACAGTCCAGACTTAGCACCTAGTGATGATCATCTGTTTACTGAGTTGAAGTCACACCTGAGTGGAACACATTTCCAGACCGACGAGGTTGAGCGCTACCTGCACAACTTGGCGGGAGAGTGCTACGACAAGGGTATACAAAAACTGCTACAGCGCGTGCAAAAGTGCATCGATCGCAATGGTGATTACGTTTAAAAATAGCTGTAAGTTCCGCCTTTCCATCAATGTAACATTCATAGACAATAAACATGTTTTCTATATTAAATAAAATTGGAGACTTTATTTTATGGACACGGCTGGTAATAGTGTAATAGTCTGTTGAGATATCAGTTCATGACGTATCGATCTACAGCTTCTATATGGTTTTCCAAGTGTCTTAATGTGGCGATGTACAGTACGCGCAAGATAAGTTGAGCGCTGGATTTACGTTACGGTGCGGGCAGAGTGTAAGAAGCGAGAGTTAACGCTCTTTTGTTTCTGCAGTGTGGTCAACCTTGAAAAACACAGTTCAGCAAAATAGCGTGTAAGATAAGTGAAGATATCACAAGTAACGTTGCTTCCTAACATTCCTTTGTTTTGCCCACGCCAGTTCAATTGCCTTCAGATCACAGTTATACGGAGGTAGACGAATAATAATGTGTCCCCTTTCGAGAGCCGTAACATCCACAAATGTTCATACAAATATAAATCATTTTCAAGTAAATGCTGATGTACATTACCACTACACTCGTAACAAGGATAAACTAGCAATTCGAGCGCACCAAACGAGACTTTATGTATGTATGTATTTATTGACTGCAATTGGGTACTACTCGGTGGCAGAGTTAAGAATACAGATCAAATTACAAATACTAGATTTACAACAATAACACAATGAACAATACAAACATGATATTATTTTACTTTAGTCACTTAAAACATATCTAATTACTTCTCTATTTACATATTATATACCATTATAATTTAAAAGTTAAACTACAAACCATCTAGATTTTTTCTAAATTTCTTCAGCGACAGGGGACAGCCCTGAAAGACTGCTACAGGCAATTCATTCCATTCTTCAATGGTTCTATTAACAAAAGAAAATTTTCCTACGTCGGTTCTGTATCTTCTACCCTTAATTTTATAGCTATGATCGTTTCGTCCATAATAATCCGGATTATCTAACCTTACACTAACGTCCACCCATGCCTTTACACCAGCATTAGCTTTGAATAATGCTACCAACCTATGTTTTTTACGCCTAATTCTTAATTCCTCCCATTTAGTCTCATCTCCTTTTATAGGCCCAAAATACTTGCCTCTTTTTATGAATTTTATTGCCCTCTTCTGTATTTTTTCTAATGGATCGATTTGGTTAGCTCTATACGGGTCCCAGCATGCTACTCCATATTCCATAACCGGCCGCACTAAGGCCTTGTAGGCAATTTCCCTGGACCTAGCGCTCCCCTTTTTTAATATTCTCATTACGAAATGTAATGCCTTCCACGCATTGCTAGATGTGGAATTTACTTGTTCGTCCCATCCAGCATTACTTGCCAGGTACACTCCCAAGTATTTGCAGCTGTCCACCTGTGGAATTTGCACCCCTCCCATGTGATAGTTAACAATAATTTTGCCCTTAGTTCTACTAAAAACAATGGACTTACTTTTCTTGGCATTAAATGACATTTTGTTAGCCGCAGCCCAATTACAGATTTCATTTGAATCATCCTGAAGAGCAGTTGCATGCACTGTATTCCGAATTTTATTATAAATGATACAATCGTCTGCAAACAACCTTATGAAGGAAGCTTTAACTACAAAGTGATAATGTTATATAACAAACTTCCAAATTCATTTAAACAAGCTGCATCATTAAAACACTTTAAGAATAAGGTTAAGACATGTTGGCATGCACACTGTTTTTATACGGTTAATGAATTTTTAGAACTATAACAATGTAAATGTGCCCTGGGAGCATAGTACATTCACATTCATTCATTCATTCATTCATTCATTCATACATTCAGTAATATTTATATTATGACATTTCTTGTAGTAAATTAGTCTATGCAAATATCACATGAAACCATAGAAAAGCTGCTTACTGTGTATATTGTATGTAATCAATTTGACTTTATGTATATACTGTATTTATACATTTTGACGTGTCTCATAACATGTATATGTTGCCAAGGACGAACTAAATTTCTAATTCTAACATACGATAGTTGTAAACTGGTTAGCTAATTAACCTTGAAATAGATAAAAACGAAATATGGCAGACATGATAAAGCTTAGTGTATTAGCCACTAGATGTCAGTGCAAAGAGCATTTAAAATTTTAAAGTTGTCGTCCATGTTTACGGAGTTACACGAAACTTACCGAATGAGTACTTGGTACCCGATCACTCTTCTTATCGCTGGCATATTGCACGAGAATTGTTTAATAAAGAATGATCATAATTTTTCGCACTAAAATTAGTTTCATTGTTGGTAACCTGGTTACCGCCTATTAGAACCAGGCAAGTTCAGACATGTTCAGTATCGCCTACCGCTGTAATGGAGGTAACATGCAGTTAAAGTTGATGATAAAGGAAGATCCGGAGTTTCTTTCAAATGTAATCACTGCTGAAGAAACTTGGCTACATCATTTTGATCCTGAGAGCAAACAGCAAAGCTCAGTGTGGAAATCTCCTTCATCAACAACCCCCCAAAAAAGCAGAAGTGGTTGCTTCTGCTGGGAAAGTTATGGTCATTTCATTCTTCGATATTCATGGAATGGTTTATCAGCATGTTGTACCTGCACACACATCAATAACTGCACAGTACTACAGGGATGTCCTAAAAACATTGCAAGTCCATATCAGGCGCAAAAGAGCACATTTCCGTGAAGCAGGCTGGATGCTCCAACACGATAATGTGCGGCCGCATATTGTCAATGTTGTTGCTGAATATCTTGTAAAAATCAAAGCAAAGTGCATCCCTCACCCTCCCTATAGCCCGGATTTAGCCCCATGTGACCTTTTTCTATTCCCTAACTTGAACAAACGCCTTGGTGGGAGGCATTATCCATCATCAGAAGCAGTGGTGAAGGCTGCGGAGGCGATTTTGAAGGATGTCTCAAAAATGGTTTCCAGCATGTCTTTGAAGACTGGCAGAAATGCTGAGACAAGTGCATCGCATTCAGGAGAAAAACCATCAAAATTATGAGGATGAGTAAAGGAACGTTGTCAAAAAAATTGTGATTATTCCTTATTCAGCAGCCCTCGTATGTACCTTTTGATGCACCACAGCCTACGGGTACTTTTATGCGGATATTCTCGCAAAACTTGGTATGTATCCCCAATTTTCCAAACTTTAGGTCTTTCAGAACGTGGTAAATCTTCAGTGTTTTCGTCTCCATTGTTGAAGCGTTGAAACCATCGTCGCATCACATGCTCATTAACGACATCTTCTACTTCCACTTCACATTCTCTTTGAGCTGCGACAGCGACTTTATAATCTTTTCTCCAGTAGCGTTTTAGAAAGACTCTAAGTTCAAACTTTGTTATCTCCATTTTGTGAATGTTTATTAACAACTGAAGACTGGTACACGCTCGCAGTATATGCAGTACTAGCCATGGCATCCTGTAAGTAGCACTGCCAAACAAAAGAAACTCAATAAATTTTCTAAAACACCAAAATAGTTGACTATCGTTTGTTCCCGTTTTATCCATTTAACGCGAAGTAGATTCAGGAGTAGAGAAAGCTATCTCAATGCAAGATATTTTGGATATTCGTGCGCTGAAGGCCTATGTATCAAACGTCAGTGAAAAAACCACCTGAAGCCTGCAGAAATAAAACATGAACGTTCATTCCCCTGACCATTAAGAGCCGAAGCTCGTCTCATGCATAAAACAACAGCACCGAGTTCACATCTTCCGGAAACCGGAAACCCGGTGTGACAATCGTATGCTTTCTGTTTCCCCAGCATTTTACACTGCGTATATGTTAAGTTATAACAATTTACAAAATGCACATCATCTGGGCTCTAACAAAATTTAATTCGACTAAAATTAAGCAGTAAAAGGAATTTGTATACCCATTAATGAACGATGAAAGTACCAGGGCCGTTCAATAAAGAATGATCACATGCTCATAATTTTGATAGCCCTTCTCAAAACACTCTCCCCTGAATGCAATGCACGTGTCCCAGCGTTTCTGCCAGTCTTCAAAGACATGCTGGAAACCATTTTTGAGAGATCCTTCAAAATCGCCACCGCAGCCTTCACCACTGCCTCTGATGATGGATAATGCCCCCCACGAAGACGTTTCTTCAAGTTAGGAAATAGAAAAAAGTCACATGAGGCTAAATCCGGACTATAAGGAGGGTGAGGGATGCACTTCACGTTGATTTTTGCAAGATATTCAGCAACAACATTGGCAATATGCGGCCGCGCATTATCGTGGTGCAGCATCCAACCTCCTTCATGGAAATGTGGTCTTTTGCGCCTGATATGGACTTGCAATATTTTCAGGACATCCCTGTAGTCTTGTCCAGTTACTGATGTGTGTGCAGGTACAACATGCTGATAAACCATTCCATGAATATCAAAAAATGAGATGACCATAACATTCCCAGCAGAAGCAACCACTTTTGCTTTTTTGGGGGTTGCTGATGAAGGAGATTTCCACACTGAGCTTTGCTGTTTGCTCTCAGTATCAAAATGATGCAGCCAAGTGCCATCAGCTGTGATAACGTTTGAAACTCCGGATCTTTCTCTAACATCAACTTTAACTGCATGCAGACCTGCATGCGAATGTCCTTTTGTTCGGGAATCAACAGTCTTGGAACCCATCGCGCACAAACACGTCTCATGTGTAATGTTTCTGTCACCAACGTGTGGGTGGCAGCCAATGAAATGTTCAGTATTTTAGAAAGTGATCTTAAGGTAATTCGTCGATCATCTCTCACAATGGCAGCAGCAGTGTTGATGTTTTCTTCCGTAAGAGCAGTAACTGGAGCACGGGTCCACCTTCCTTTGAAATTGATTGTCTACCCTCTTTAAACATTTTAAACCACCTTCGAGCTGTGCTGTAGGGAAGAACAGACTCTCCATAGGCCTCCTGTAACATTGTATGGGCCTCAACTGAAGATTTGTTGAGACGAAAGCAGAATTTCAAAGCCGCATATTGTTTCTCGCGTGTTACCTCCATTGCAGCGGTAGGCAATACTGAACATGTATGAACTCGCCTGTTTCTCACAGGCAGGAACCAGGAGTAACAACAATGAAACTACTATGGCGTGTTTGTTTCACATTAAGCTAAGATTGAGTTTTAGTGCGAAAAATTATGAATTTTAAAAAATTATGATCATTATTTATTGAATAGCACTCGTATTTAATGAAACAGAACTTAAAACCAACAGTGTTTCTATTTTTAAACTCTACATTAGACATTTAAAAGCAAAACAGTACACTTTTATAAGTTTTTGTACAAAAATACCAGCATTTTTACTCTTTCGGAGTCAAGTGTACTTCTTTTTCTGTGAGAGTCCTGCTGTACTAAATAGTCTTTCAGAGAAAACAGTGTAGCAGTATTCCTCCGTTGTTGTGGGGAGTAATGTTCTACAATAATATTTTGTGATTTTTAAATAAAAATTGCAGAATCATCGAGTGAATTTGCTGAAGTATCGATATATGTAGATACCGTGCAAATATCGCAAATATCAAGAGCCCATACACAGTCTGATTGTAACATTTGTTTTTTACGAGGCATGTTTTTAAGTCAGCACCGTTTTGGAATTAAAAAAAGACGTGCATAGATATCGCAATAATTTTGTGTTTACATGTAAGCCTGTACCTTAATCTACTTTTCTACATAATGTCCGTGAATATTGAGGCACTTGTCATAACGTGGCACCAGTTTTTGAATACCCTCCTCATAAAATTCTGCCGCCTGACGTGTTAAACACTGTATCACAATTGTTTTGACTTCGTTATCGTCTTGAAGACGCTGACCGCCCAGATGTTTCTTCAAGTGCAGGAACAAATGGTAGTCGCTGGGCGCCAGATCAGGTCTGTATGGAGGATGATCTAGAGTTTCCCATTGAAAATATTTGATAAGATTTTGGTCCGATTAGCCACATGTGGATGGGCATTGTCATGCAACAAAACGATATCCTTGCTCAAATTGCCACGTCTTTTGTTCTGGATTGCACGGCGCAGATTGTTCAATGTCTCACAATAAGACGCTGCATTGATTGTCTCATTACGAGGCAGAAACTCCACTAGCAATACCCTTTCCTGTCCCAAAAAACTGTGCACATGATTTTCCGGGCACAAATTGTTTGCTTAAACTTCACTTTTGTGGGTGATGATGAATGTCGCCATTCCATGGATTGTTGTTTCGATTCTGGTGTGACGTAGGCCACCCATGTTTCGTCACCAGTAACAATTTGGTATAAAAAATCTTCACCTTCATTGTGGTAGCTGCTCAAGGAAAGTCAATGCACTGACTAAACGTTGGGTTTTGTGCAAATCCGTCAACATTTTCGAGCCCAACGTGAACACAATTTCCGGTACTTCAAGTTCTCGGTCACAATGCGATAAAAAACACTACGAGAATATTGAGGAAAATAGTCGCACAATGATGAAATTGTAAAGCGTCTGTTTTCTCTCACCTTTTCGTTCACTTTCTGCACCAGATCTTCAGTAACGACCGAAGGACGCCCACTTCGTTCTTCATCATGCACATTTGTGCGGTCATCTTTAAATACTCTCACCCATTTCCTTACCATTCCATCACTCATAATGTTTTGTCCGTAAACTTCACAGATCTCACGATGAATATCGATCGGTTTTACGCCTTTAGTACTAAGAAATCGTATAACAGCCCGTACTTCACAATCGGCGGGACTCACGATTGTCGGAGGCATCTTAAACACTCAGTAACCAACGTATACAATGAAGAATTAGACTGTAATGACGTCACTGCGTAGACAAGTGATGTAGGTAACCAGCGCGCATGCGCGAAACGCCGACCGTAGCGCTGCAGCGGCAGAATCGCAAAACGGTACTGACTTAAAAGCATGCCTCGTATAACAGCAGTTTAAAGACATTCCAAGGATACACTGTACATTTGTAGGAATTCGCGCCGTTTATCATTGTTGTTTTGTTTGTTTCAGTGTACGTGTAAAGGACCTGCAAATCAGTGGCAACTTCCTGATTGGTATAAACGGATCTTACTGCTATCTTAAGGACGTGGATCTGGATATTTCTATTGCAGCCCTTAAGGTAAGTTCTTATACTGGCTGGTGCAGTAGGTTGGGTGGCCTACGTGTGCAGGGGCTTTTTGGTAACCGCTGCACCTCGCTCCGTTATTTTGATAATGTTGCAGTCATCTACAATATTGTCACCCAATTATCGGAAGGCACTACCAACTGACAGCTGAGTGGGGGACAGGAGGCATTGAGGCCACGCATACCCATTTATCTCGTGTCACTAACTGAGGGGATGATTAGGGAAGTGTCACTGGTCGCTGGCCACCTCTTTTCCCTCCCCCTAACGTCTGGAACAGTCGGGATATATCATCTAACCCGGAACCTTCTAGATAGGTCAGTTAGTCTTATGTAAGCGACGCGCCGGGCTGGAAGTCAGTTCAGCCGATAGTAGTCGTGGACTACTTCACCAAGTGGCCGGAGGTGTATGCCATCCCGAACAAAGAGATAAAGACAATCAGAGACTGCCTCGTGGACCAAGTGTTCTGCCGATTTTGGGTGCCGTTAGAGCTGCACAGTAACCAGGGTACCAATTTTGAGATCCAACCTAATGAAGGAGGCACTACAAAGGCTTGGGGTGAACAAGAGCCGCACGACGCTTCTACATCCCCAGTCGGATGGCATGGTCGAAAGATACATCAAGACCTTAGAGGAACCCCTGAGGAAGGTCGTGGTCAGCCATCAGCGAGACTGGGAGGTCAAGGTGCCACTGTTCCTGCTGGCCTACCGCTCGTCAACTCACGATACCATGGGGATGACGCCAGCAGCTTAATGTTCGGCCGATAGCTACGCCTACCCATTTATCTCGTGCCACTAACTGAGGGGATGGTTAGGAAATGTCACTGGTCGCTGACCGCCTCTTTTCTCTCCCCCTGACGTCTGGAACATTCGGGATATTTCATCTAACCCGGAACCTTCTAGATAGGTCAGTTGGTCTTACATAAGCGAAGCGACGGGCTGGAAGTCAGTGCAGTTCAGTTCTTGGCGAGCAGTCGTGAGGAGCGCCGTGCTAGCGAACGGACTGGAAGACTGTGTACGTGTATCAGAGGATTTGTACGTAATTGTGAGTGCGGAGTGGACCTGTTACAGACGAACTGGAGGATTGTGATTGTGTGCGCTACGTAATTCTATGTAATCGGCAAGTGTTCCAACTGTAATTCGGTGGAAATAAGGAACATTTTGAGTTTGTGCAATTGGACTTTTAATTTCACGAACACACAAAGTCACAATACTGTAACTTGGTCCACTATCCCTTACTTTTCGTCGCAGCACACCAGCACACGTACTAACTGCAAGATTCATTGGCTGGCTCTGCCAGACTTCCCTCTGCCCGACTCTCGAAATTCGAAATCTTTGTGTATATATGTTAACAAAAAATATAACTGAAAAATAAATTCGGATAAATATCACAAAGAGTCGTGTTGAAAACCAGCTCGTTTACTGTACTAAATTATCTTACGGGTCAAGAAGGTTCAGGAATCTTGCTGAAATAATGCTCGTGCTTTACCCCCCATCGTTGTGAGCCATTTAACACAAAAATAATATAAATCTGCACGAAATATTTACTAAGAGCGTTGCCCAACTGTTTGCTAACGTCATTTGTTCAGGCTTCCAATGCGATAAACAAATGCCGATCTAAGCTGTGCTAAGTACTTTAATTCATATTTATCGACATAAACGTGCCATTCTTTCTCCAGGACGAGTAGAAACAAAATCGGATACGATTCATTTACATAACTTACCCTTCTATTTCATATTGATGTAGAAAGACGTTTCTAAAGATTTCTCAGTACGTAAGTAGTGAAATGCGAAAGGCTTAAGGGAAAATTCAAATCAATACTAAGGAATACTTCCACAACTTTGACGTGAACTTTGTGTTTTCCCGTCATCTACGTTGTTTGTGTGGTAATTAGAGGTGGCCATGTAACACTGTGAAAGCGTAGGTATCGATTATTCTCTTTCCAATCGACAACGGTACTAGCGCCAGTTTAGAAGGTAGTCAAAATCTCTGACATTAGTAACAGTGACATTTAACTTATACCCCCAGAAATTAGGTCAAAGTCAATCAATGTTACCAATAACTTGTTGCTACTATGTTCTTAGTGTATTTCAAAGAATTGTCTCAAAATATGAAATAATCGAACCTTCTAGACTCGCTAGTGTTTTAGAAGTACTCATAAGTTCAAACTTTGTTATGTCCATTTTGTGATTGCTTTTTAACAATTGAAGACTGATACATGCTTGCAATGTACGCAACACTAGCCATGGCATCCTGTAAATATCATTGCCAAACGAAAGAAATCCAATACATTTTCCGAAACACTAAAGTAAGAAAGCAAACTTTACTTATAATAACTAAATACTAGTAACACAACTTCACTTGTCTTATTTAATTCCTGGGACCGGCTTCAAAGTAAACATCTGCTTCAACCTCAGGCACTCAGCTTGACACTCACCCACTAACTGACTGACTGACTGACCTTGACCACTACCAGAGTTTGAAGAAGTTTGTGTTTAGATCAAAATTTCTTTACTTTCAATGGAAATGTTTTTCAACAAATTTCAGGAGTAGCTATGGGTAGTCCACTTTCACCCTTTCTTGCTGATCTATTTATGAGTTGTTTTTTTTTAAATAGAAGTCACTAAAGCTTTTCCTTCAATTTTTAAAATACGGTATAGATACGTAGATGACATTTCTGCCATAGTTCCTGAGAGATATATAGATGAGGCTTTAAATATTCTAAATTCACAGGATAAAGCTATAAAGTCCACAATAGAAATTGAAAACAATGGTTATATCCCCTTTCTAGATCTAAAGATAATAAACAATAAAAATAAATTAAATTTTGACATCTCACACTGATAATTATATAAAAAATAAAAGTTTTAACCCTGTGTCACTCAAATTTGCTGTTTTTAATAGTTTGATTCACAGATTGATAAACATACGTCTAAACGAAGAAGAATTTAATGCGGAATATAAACATATTATAAACACTGCTTTAATTAACGGCTTTAATAAAGATTTTATAATCAGAAGAGTAAAAAAATTTAAATATCAAAAAGATGTTAATGATGCTTCCACTCTTAAAAAAGTAAAAAAAGATTATATTTTCAAAAAATTTACTTATCATTCATGGGCAAATAAAAAGTTCCAAAAAATTTTTCAAAGAAGTGGGTATAATACTAGCACCTCATAATAATTACAGTATAAAGAATTTACTACAGCTTTCTAGAAAAACAAAATTTCAGACAACAAAAAATCTGGTATTTATCAAGTTAACTGTTTAGAATGCGACAAGATCTATATTGGTAGAACCAAGCGTAATTTTGAAACCAGAGCGAAAGAACATTTTAGAAATATTAAATATAGACAGACAGAAAAATCGGCAGTGGCTGATCATTTTTGGTCATATAATCATGAAGTAAATCCAGAAGTTAAATTATTGAAACAATTAAAAGAACTGATAGATTTAATGGTTTGGGAGAAGATATTTATTTAAAAAAATAAGGATGCCGTAATGAATTTTGATATCCCTCCAATAGACGTCATCAATAAGTTTGTGTTGTCCCCGGTAGATGGCAGTTAGATAAGGAGCTATCCTTCAAACTCCGGTAGTGGTCAAGGTCAGTCAGTCAGTAAGTGGGTGAGTGTCAAGCTGAGTGGGTGAGGATAAAGCAGATGTTTGCTTTGAAACCGGTCCCAGGATTTAAATAAGATAAGTGAAGTTGTGTTACTAGTGTTTAGTTATTATTGATAACCTAGTTTACTTCACTGTCAGCAGCTTCAGTTTTTTACAAACTTTACTTATCAACCTAATAATGAAACTCAAGATAAAAGGTTCAGTACTTGAATCCCAAAAAGCATTAAAAAAAACAATAAATTGCTGCTGTCTGTGAAGCCTAAAATGTCCCTTGTAAATATTATCACCCAATTATCGGAAGGCACGACCAACTGACAGCTGAGTGGGGACAGGAGGCATTCAGACCACGCCTACCCATTTATCTTGTTGCTCAAACTGAGGGGATGGTTAGGAAAGTGCCACAGGGCACTGTACCGTCTCTTTTCCCTCCCCCGGACGTCTGGAACAATCGGTATGATGTTCCGAGCCGCGAAACTTCCAGACACAGCGATCTGCGTGTATAAGGGATGCAGTATACGAGTTCTGCAGTTCTTCGCGAGCAGCCGTGAAGAGCACAGTGCTAGCTAACGGACTGGAAGACTGCGTACGTTTATCAGAGGCGTTGTACGTAATTATGAGTGTAGTGGGGAAGCCAGTAGAGCTTGTAGCGTCTTTCGGAGGTTCTATAGTTCCCTAGAGACCTAACCAGGGCGCTTTGAAGTTGAGGCAAACTCGCGTAGAATTTTGTGGCCCGGCGCCTAATGACATCTTCCACATAGTGGAGAGATGAGGCTTCATGAAGGTATCTCACGGGAAACCTCCAGCAAACAGAATAGATGGCCCTAAGGCATCTATTTTGTACACACTGGAGTTGCCGCAGATTGGTTCCTGCGGCCATGCCCCAGATCTCACACGCATAAAGCATAATTGGAAGAATTAAAGCCTGAAAAAGGCGCAACTTAAGGGATGTCGGCATCCCTGACCGCATCATGAGGTATAACGAAGCCAAAGCTCCGCATGCCCGATGAGCTACCTCCTGGATGTGACCCCCAAAAGTTAGGCCCTTATCCAACCTTACACCTAGAAACTTAAGGGAGTTTGTTCACTCTATCCTTCTGCCAGAATAGTTAAAAGAGGGGAGGTTGGCGGGAAAATGACGCTTGGTGAAGAGTATGGCTTGGCTTTTCTCCGGGTTGATGGACAATCGCCAAAGCCTACACTAGTCGTGAATGAGGCGTAGGTGTCGCTGTATTGCGTTGAAGCCTCTGCGTGCGTTTCTATCTGTGTTGTATAGTAGCACATCGTCTGCATACTGGGCTATGTTGACATGTAGCTCCGTGGGGAGATCCACCACATACACGCTAAAGAGTGTAGGGGATAAGACAGAGCCTTCGGGGACGCCACCTCTGATGGGTCGTGTGGTAGATAGCTTTCCCGCCACAGTGACTGTGAAATGTCTGTGTTTAAGGCAAGTGTGTGTAAGATGTATCATGTGTGAAGGAAGCCCCAAGGTGATTAGTTTATGTAGAAGACCTGCATGCCAGGTGGTAGGGAAGGCCTTCTCGACATCCAGAGATATTGCCGTGGTGTATGCCCTTTCCTGGTAACCCAGGTCTGCAGCCTCCACCAGACGGAGCAGCTGCTGTGATGTCGAGTGCCCAGGACGAAAACCAAACTGATGGGGAGGGATAGCTTGAATGTCCCCCAGTAGGGGCGACAAGCGGGCTAAAACAAGCCTCTCGAAAACGTTCGAGAGGACTGACAGGAATGTGTGTGCAACTATTTGAAGTGTACCACAAGTGAATTCTTTTGTTTGTGTACGTGTGGTGAAGGAACGAGAGGCTGCGTTTGTGTATGACACGTCATTTCTAGAGCCTGTAAGGAATGTACAAAGTGTTTTTTTTATTTGAATTCTGCGAACCCACAAAGTCACAATACCATTTCCATAGAAACGTTAAGAAACAAATTAATACTTGCAGGATTTAAACAAATGAAAAGGGTATCTAAATAATACTAATCTTGAAATCTGGCTTTCTTGAACACATTTAAGTTTTTGCACACTACTTTTTCAAACTTCTATTTATAATTTCAATAGTAATACATTTATGTATTCATGTTTGCTTATATTTTTTGTTGACAGACGAATATAACAGGACTGTTGGGTGGAGGAGAACTTAGTGAAATCATAAATGAGGTTATCAGCGAGTCAGGTCCGGAAATGTTGGAGACTATGAAGCCATCGATAATGCCTGCAGTCAACGGCATGGTTCAGGAGTTAGGCAATGACGCACTCTCCGGACTCACACTGCAAGACATTTTAGACATGATCATGGGAAACAATAAAACTACATGATAATATCTCGTAATCTGTGGTTCTTAAATTTGTAATCTGATCTCAGTTCGAGAAGCAATACTTTACACCATGTTTTGTTTTTTGTAACACGTCTGTATTGTTTCACTAACAATAAAAACAGCGATTTTACTTGCTATGATCGAATATAGGTTTAGAATGTGGTATCCATGGCAACAATGAAGTGAATCATTTTATCTAGGGATGGGTCTTCAACACTTTTTGCACACTCAAGTGTGATTCCGCAATTTTTATTTTATTTTAAAATCACAAAATATTACTGCTTGAAGTAGAACATTACAAATCCCGAGAAATTGTCAGCAAAGTGGTACCTGTACCACCACATATCTCCTGTCACCTCCTCTTTCTAGTACACTGTATTACTGCAACACAAATTAAACATTTCCAGAACTAAATATTTGTGTATTCCACGTACAACAGTTTTCTCTGAAAGACTATTTAGTACAGCAGGACTCATTTAGTGACTTGACCCCGAAACAGTGAAAATGCTAGTATTTTTTGAACAAAAACTTGTAAACGTGGAGTGTTTTTCTCTTAAACGTCTAATGTAGAAATTAATTGTTATTTCACACTAGCCGTGTGTAGGACGCACTATGCAAGGGTAGAGCCAGACTGAAAAATGCAATGCCATAGCCGGGATTTGGACCACGGATCTTCTGGTCTCCGTCCAGCCACTCTAAACCATTGAGCTACTATGGCCAACGTGCCGATATAACATTAAATTCTCCAACTGACTCGTGTTTTTCCCGATAAACCACTAGGAGTTCTCATAAACAAATGGGAAAACTACCTTAATGGCGACTTACTATGCTGTAAGTACTTTAAGGTCCGGGTATGACATTAAATTCTCCAACTGACTCGTGTTTTCCCGATAAACCACTAGGAGTTCTCATAAACACATGAGACAACTACCTTAATGCCGACTTACTATGCTGTGAGCACTTTAAGGTCCGGGTATGACATTAAATTCTCCAACTGACTCGTGTTTTTCCCGGTAAACCAGTAGGAGTTCTCATAAACACATGAGACAACTACCTTAATGACGACTTACTATGCTGTAAGTACTTTAAGGCCCGGGTATGACATTAAATTCTCCAACTGACTCGTGTATTTCCCGGTAAACCACCAGGAGTTCTCATAAACACATGAGACAACTACCTTAATGACGACTTACTATGCTGTAAGTACTTTAAGGTCCGGGTATGACATTAAATTCTCCAACTGACTCGTGGTTTTCCCGGTAAAGCACTAGGAGTTCTCATAAACACATGAGACAACTACCTTAATGACGACTTACTATGCTGTAAGTACTTTAAGGCCCGGGTATGACATTAAATTCTCCAACTGACTCGTGGTTTTCCCGGTAAAGCACTAGGAGTTCTCATAAACACATGAGACAACTACCTTAATGACGACTTACTATGCTGTAAGTACTTTAAGGCCCTGACTTTACAGTTTGAGTCAGTTGGAGAATTTAATGGCATGCTGGCATGTTGGCCATAGTAGCTCAATGGTTAGAGTAGCTGGACGGAGACCAGAAGATCCGTGGTTCAAATCCCGGCTATGGCATTGAATTTTTCAGTCTGGCTCTACCCTTTCATAGTGCGTCCTACACACGGCCAGTGTGAAAGAACAATTAATTTCCATTAATTGTACCTAATAGTAGTCCGAAGTGATCCACGAAACACCACTGCATGATGAAAAGTTTGGAGTATGGTGCGCGGTGTCAGCTTCCAGGATCGTTGGTTCCATTTTCTGTGATACGACTGTAGACACGTAAGTTTATATGAGTATCTTCAAGACATTTGTGGAGCAGCTGGATGATATCGAATTGAGAGAAGGTTATTTCCGGCAAGATGGAGCAACGTGCCATACATCTAATGAAACCATTGAACGTGTAACCAGTTTCTTTGATAACACTGGGCAACAACAAAATAATTTTTGAATGATTTGAGCACTTCATGAGGCAATTCCTACTAATTTTGGGTTGAGAAAAACAAATATGACAATGAAAAAATTTCATTAGCTCTAGTTTCTATGATATACACAAGGTGGAAGTATTACATATTAACGGATTGAGAGAAAAGAATACATTTTAATTAGAACATTCTAACAACAATGAAAGTGCATTTGGTTTTTTAGCTGGTAATTACATGCTAAGAGTTCTAAATTGCTGGAAAAATACTTCGGAGATAGTCGTGTCCGAAGAGAATCATGTGGTGGCCTATTGACTTCGTCGTCTTTTAGCTTGCCTCTTGTGATGGAGTTCCGCAGAATCCCTAACAGTAATCTGCAAGCATTACTTCATTCCAACGACCCTGATATCTTTGTTCTATAACGGAAATGTCCTGATGGAATCTCTCCCCATGTTCATCACTAACAGCTCCACAACTAGGAGGGAAAAAGTCTAGGTGGGAGTGGAGAAAATTGATCTTAAGGGACATGTTGCATCCAAGGTTAAGGTATTTCTGCAGGAGCACTGTTACCAAATGCTTGTAGATGTCATCTGCGGTATTTTCACAGGTGTACCAACTCCCAAAAATAATTTCCCCAAATTTAAAATCTTCTCTCTAAGAAATTAAATGTCTTTTCATCTTGAAAACAAGAGCTAATCTATCATTTTATGGATATGTTTTAATTAAGCAGATGTAAATACGTGTAATTTCACTATTTTAAGCCCGAAACATTTTCATTGTTGCCCAGTGTATTCGAATAATCTCAAAAGGTATTGTTGGCCCCCCAGATCCCCTGAGCTAACTTCACCGGATTTTTTCTTGTGGGGTATCTAAAAAATATAGTGTACAAGAACAGGCCACGGACAATTGATGTTCTCAAGAATCCATTCGAACCGAAATAAGTAACATTGGCGAGGATACTCTCCGTAAAACTTGACAAAATATGGTGAGACAAGTACAAACATGTATAGATGCTGGTGGAGGACACTTCCAACATTTTCTCTGAGATATAAATAGTGTAATGTTATCTTCCAATTGTGTATTATATTCTGCCAAAGTTGTACGTTTATCCTCTTATTGGTTCAAAGATTTTGGCTTATTGAAATGCCTGTACTGCCTGTAGTACAGTCGATAGTGAATTGTTTTCCGTGATGCCATATAAACACTTCATAATTTTAAAACAAGTGCATAACGTTCAGTTGTTAAAACATTTAATGATGACTTTTGTCTTTCTATTTCAGTTTTATTGTATTTCTTTATTATTTTTGTTGACAGACGAATTTAACAGGATTGATGGGTGGAGGAGATCTTAGTGATCTGTTGAACGAGATTATCAGCAAGGCAGCTCCGGACCTCTGGGAAGACATGAAGACAGACATAATGCCCAAAGTCAACAACGTGGTTAAGGATAAGGCGAATGAGGCACTCTCTGGTATCACCCTGAAAGAAATTATAGATATCATCCTCGGAAACAATAAGATTATACCATCAAACAACCACCTCGGGATGTAGCTCTTAAAAAGATAATAAAACATACAAAATTGTTTACATCGATCTATTAAATTAACATATCTTTGCCCGATTGCACCAAAAGATGTTAAGACTTAACACGAGTTTAGCAATAGCAATAACAAAAGTTGCATTTCACCAACAAGTGTTAGCGTAACTCTAGTATTAAATCTCATGTTAAACTAACAAGCCAAATTTCTGTTGTTAAGTCCTTAACAGATGTAAATAATCAAGATGGCGGGCGTGAACGCAGCTGTTGTCGATTTGCTATATTTAAGACCGTCTGAATGGCATTCGTAATACAGTACGGCCGATGAGAAGAAATGATTTTGAGGAGCTATCAGAAGAAAATTTTCTACAGAAACAAGTTGCTATGAAGGTTAGTGCGGAAGTACAAGAGAGGTTAGAACATGCATCGAAAGGAATATGGCGATCTCGCATTTGCTTCAAGTATTAATAACTTTGCGATTTTATAATTCACTGAATTATGTGGATAATACATTGTCCACCTCCCGTCTTGAAACGTTCAAGTCACTCGTCACTTGTCTTCTTCGCTCTTCGTTGAGTTAGAACATGCATCGAAAGGAATATGCAGATCTCGCCTTTGTTTCATGTTTAATAACTTTGCTATTTTATAATTCACTGAATTATATGGATAATACACTGTCCACCTCTCGTCTTGAAACGTTCAAGTCACTTGTCCTTCGCTCCTCGTTTTAAATTTACGTAATACTGAGTTAGAACATGCATCGAAAGGAATATGCAGATCTCGCCTTTGTTTCATGTTTAATAACTTTGCTATTTTATAATTCACTGAATTATGTGGATAATACACTGTCCACCTCCCATCTTGAAACGTTCAAGTCACTCGTCACTTGTCCTTCTTCGCTCCTCGTTTTAAATTTACGTAATACTGAGTTAGAACATGCATCGAAAGGAATATACCGATCTCGCCTTTGCTTCAAGTATTAATAACTTTGCGATTTTATAATTCACTGAATTATGTGGATAATACACCGTCCACCTCCCATCTTGGAACATTCAAGTCACTCGTCACTTGTTCTTCTTCGCTCCACGTTTTAAATTTACGTAATACTGAGTTAGAACATGCATCGAAAGGAATATGACGATCTCACCTTTGCTTCAAGTATTAATAACTTTGCGATTTTATAATTTACTGAATTATGTGGATAATACATTGTCCACCTCCCGTCTTGAAACGTTCAAGTCACTCGTCACTTGTCCTTCTTCGCTCCTCGTTTTAAATTTACGTAATACTGAGTTAGAACATACATCGAAAGGAATATTCCGATCTCGGCTTTGCTTCAAGTATTAATAACTTTGCGATTTTATAATTCACTGAATTATGTGGATAATACAGTCCACCTCCCGTCTTGAAACGTTCAAGTCACTCTTCACTTGTTCTTCTTCGCTCCTCGTTTTAAATTTACGTAATACTGAGTTAGAACATACATCGAAAGGAATATGACGATCTCACCTTTGCTTCAAGTATTAATAACTTTGCGATTTTATAATTCACTGAATTATGTGGATAATACACTGTCCACCTCCCGTCTTGAAACGTTCAAGTCACTCTTCACTTGTCCTTCTTCGCTCCTCGCTTTAAATTTACGTAATACTGAGTTAGAACATGCATAGAAAGGAATATTCCGATCTCGGCTTTGCTTCAAGTATTAATAACTTTGCGATTTTATAATTCACTGAATTATGTGGATAATACAGTCCACCTCCCGTCTTGAAACGTTCAAGTCACTCGTCACTCTTACGATTTTGTTCACCCGTCATTTTTCCCATGTGTGCAGATGAAAATGAAAATAAAAGCGCATCGCAGTACGAATTAGGCGAGATGAGACAGGAATTCTATGAATTCTTCTATGAATTTTTATTAAAATATAGTATTTATTTTCTATAAAAACCAAAAAATACACTTTTAGAAGGAGGTATATCATTTGTGAACATCCTTGAAATTCCACGCTCTTTGGAAAGTCAAGAGATAAAGAAAAATGATGTTCTGTTTGATAAATTGAAAATTGAAGAGAAAAACAAGGAATTTGTTGGATATGTTAACTGTGAAGATATTTGTTTGACGTAAATTGTGTGTTTGGGTTGGATTGGATTATGCAACAAAGGGCACTCGGCGCGGAGGTCCAAACTTGGTCTGATGTACCAATGGGGCATCCCGGGAGGAAGGATGAGGCGAGGGGAGTCAGAGGGTGGTTGTTCCAAGAGGTTAAGGCAATGCAGAAGGCAGGTAGCTACATTTGGCCAGTTGGGAACTCCTCGGCAGGCCGGAGCAAATGGCATCCCTCCCACCCTCCGTAGGAGAGGAGATCCGTAGCCGTAAGCTGTTGTGGTGCAAGATCTCGTGGTTACCTCTGACGTTACTAGAGGAACCTCGGGCCGAACTGCCGAGCCCCTACCTGTTGGGAGTTGTTCGGTTTGGGTTGGACTCGAGAGGGCAGTGCTACTATGGTCAACGTGCCGATATAACATTAAATTCTCCAACTGACTCGTGCTTTTCCCGGTAAACCACTAGGAGTTCTCATAAACACATGAGACAACTACCTTAATGACGACTTACTATGCTGTAAGTACCTTAAGGGCCGGGTATGACATTAAATTCCCCAACTGACTCGTGTATTTCCCGGTAAACCACTAGGAGTTCTCATAAACACATGAGACAACTACCTTAACGACGACTTACTATGCTGTAAGTACTTTAAGGCCCAGGCTTTATAGTTCGGGCCACTATTAGGTCAATTAATGGAAAATTACACACTAGCCTATGAAAGGTGTTAGTTGCATAATTCAATGTCGTATTGGGACGTTGGTCATAGTAGCTGAATGGTTTAGAACGGCTGGACGGAGACCAGAAGATCCGTGGTTCAAATCCCGCCTATGGCATAGAATTTTTCAATCTGACTATACCCTTTGAATAACAAAGGTTACCTCGGATAAATTTAAAGCCACGAAAAATTTTCTTTCACGCAAACTACGTTTTAATAAAATTTGCATTTTTCTGTAGCCTGATCTTGTTTACTAGTTATACAACTGCTCTTAAGAGGACTTCCGAGGATATTTCAGGAATATTTAAGATATGCACTTGGTTTATCATGAAAATGTTTTAAATAGTATAATAAAGGGTTACAGTTAATCAAATTAGGGTCATTTTTCAACGAATCACAATTTTAAAAAAATCAAAAGCATTATACTTCCGATTCAGAAGTTTCAAATACTTATGTTTCCTAAAAGAAATACAATACTTCCACTACAAAAAACACACGTAGCAACAATACTAAAAATAACTTTGCCGTAGGAATATTTAGCAAATAATAAACGATAGTAGACAAAAACTCCTGTGAGGGTGCAGACAACTTTAATTGCTCGTTCTTTGACTTTTCTTGTTATAGCTAGTCTAAGTTATTAATAAAATACTTTTGGACGAAAGAACTAAGTGATAAAGTTGTGCAAAAATAGTTCTTGAGCTCACGACCTTCCAGATAAGATTGCATTATCTACGCCGTTCGCTACAAAATGAATTTCTTGAACTGTGTCCAAATAATCAAGGTTTAGTAATAAATATCAATGCGCATTTCAGAAAGATCTCTGTGACAGCACGTTACATCTTCTACTTATAGTTGAAGGATAAAACTGCACGTTTTCGTATAACCATGAACTTCACTGTCCATTCCTCGACACACAAACACTTATACCTCAATCTGCTCCAAGATAAACATCTTATTGTTAATATTATTGTAGGAACATGAGAATACAGTAGACCTTAAGTGATAGTCAAATGTTTTAAAACTGGTTGTCTAGATGACGGTCTTTGACATTACGTTCTATTTGTATGTCCAAGAGATAAAAAATGAATAACGACAAGGAAATATGGGAATACAGTAGACTTTAAGTGATAGTCAAATGTTTTAAAACTGGTTGTCTAGATGACGGTCTTTGACATTACGTTCTATTTGTATGTCCAAGAGATAAAAAATGAATAACGACTAGGGAATATGGGAATACAGTAGACTTTAAGTGATAGTCAAATGTTTTAAAACTGGTTGTCTAGTTGATGGTCTTTGACATTACGTTCTGTTTGTGTGTCCAGTTTTGTTTTTCTCTTACGGTATATCAGTTAAATGAAAGTGATGAGGAGAACCTCTGAGGTCTTTCCCAGGAAATACAAGATAATCATTTTAATTTTTATGAGCATATCTTAAATCAAAATCGTTTTGGTCTTATTTAACCTCCTCCAGTGCTAAGTCATATCGGATGAGTGAAATGATGTTCAAATGAGTTCAGGGTGCATAGAGCTTGGAGCTACCAGACAGTCATTTTTCAGGATTAGCATTCTAATCGAGATATGAAGTAGGTACTTCTTGAACCTGACAGTACCACCATGCCATAAAGACGGGTATCGCTAGAGCTTTTCGAAAATTGATATAATTTCAATCTTATGGTTAGTTTGAAAGTGGGAAGCATTATCAGTTCGCTTCTTGTGTTCTCAAGTAACATTACTTATAGATTTCATGGCGTGAGGTGGTGCCGGAAGACTCTTAAGATCTTTCCTTCATAACATGTGATAACATATGCAAAACTCTCAGTATTTGAGTTTCGGGATACTTCGCGGATCCGATCTCTCAAATATTGAAGTGTTACTTGGAATCAGAAGAGAGCAAGCAAAACTTTACTGAGCTATAAAATTGTCTTTGGTGGAATCTGATTACCAGATTCTTCTACAGTGCGATCCATATACACCTGAACCATTTCAATAGGCCATAACGTTTGTACCAATAATAGGTCACAGGTGCAACTTTGTGAGAATATATATATATATATATATATATAAATTTAATGAGCAGTGTGTTATTGTGATATTTTCTCAAAATGTACACATGTGGTCTTGAAAGACACTGACGCTATATATAAGTTTGTTATTTAAACGGCTTTCCAATTTAAAGTTTTGCTGAAAACGCTTTTTTTGTAATTTTTTATTCATTTGTGATCCGGAAATATTTATTTCCTGTGCAATCTCAACATTGAGAGAAAGCAACTTCTTATCTACCAGCCATGTATGTACGCGGTACAGAAATTACTATTTTAATACTAAAATTAAGCCCGAAGAAGAAAACCGGTGTAGCTCAAATATCCGGCATGTTTACCGAGTAGCTGCGATCACAGCGACACAGTGGAAGTCTCGTGCAACGGGAAGTACACGTAGTATGGTACAGATGTCGCGCAAGTTGAAATTGCTTTGTATACATATATCAGTATATCTTATTTATTAAATCGATTTAAAATTTACTAAACTGATGTTTTGCTTTGATGGAAATTGTATCCTAAATGTGAGCCTTAGTAAGCTGTAACCATATTGTAATAAAAATTGGATATAGGTGAGAAAGAGTTATTGTACTTCGGAGCGAAAGAAGACATAAACTTATATAAGTGCAAGGAATCGTTCTTCATTTCTCCCATAGCTGTTTATGAAGCGATTCCATAGTATTTTTGACCCATTTTGAACCTTAATTGAGCTCAGTGTACGATGAGGTTAAGATACTCATTTGTTCTTCACTTTGTAAAATTTGCAAGGTTTGAAAGGCCTTGCAAGATGCAAGGGAACAGGTTTTTTAGAAAGACCTGCTGGTGAGGAGGAGTTAGCATGTAGGTAAATTCCAAAAAGTAGTAAATTAATTGCGCACAATGTGCATTTAGTCTTTACACAACTCTGTTATTGATATGATCCATTTTTTGCACTTTAACGCGTGATATCGATCACATTTCTCTCCGCACTGTTCACATATACATCAATCGACTGGCTCATGGAAGGATTTCACGTTGCACATCCAGAAATGGAAACCATGAATGGCAAAGCTTGTCAGAGAGTGCCGTAGTTCATAGTCTGCACCTTTCCACTCTGATGTTAGCATCGCTTCGGTCGCATAAAAATCTGCCCAGATTTCCTTCTTCTTTGTCTGAAGTTTTGCTAGAAGATCATGATAAGCCGCGGGAGATGGCAGAAGCATCTGCTCTCTTAGTTGCTCTATGAAGAACATCTCTCCGGCGAGTTCGTATGTCAGTCGAGATGGCGTAAACTTGGACACACAGAGTAACTTCTTCAGAAATATTACTTTTATTTGCTCTATGGTCTTCAGGTTGCTCTTGGTGAGATGGGGCCATATAAGTTCCAGGCCATATGTCACGATCGGGGTTATCTTGAACGTGAAAATCTTCATGGCAGTGGCTATCTCTGATTGTCACATAATTTTCATTTGTGATGTTGGCTATGGTTTCTGCTAAATAGCTGTCTTCACCGAGCATTTGTCGGAGCCTTCCTATAATCTATGAAGATGACATGGAGCTTCTTTCCTTGATATCACAGTGCATCTTGAATATTTTCTAGTAGGTTTTCTACAGCATGGAGTGTGGACCTTCCTTTTCTAAAGCCGAACTGCTATTCATGGATGTTATCAGCTGTTTTAACGGTTAGTCTATCGGTTAGAACTTTGCTCAGAGTCTTGAAAATTGTGTTTTCGAGTGCTATTCCTCTATAGGAATCTGGTGAGTTCGGAGAGCCCTTTCCTTTGTACATAAACTCAATTATGGATTTCCTCCAGTTGGTTGGGATTTTGTATGTCTGTATACATTTATTTAATTGTGCGGTCCATATTTCCCCCAGATATGGCCAGGCTTCTTTCAGATGTTCGTTTGAGATTCTGTCCGGTCCAGCTGCTTTGTGATTTTTCAGCTGTTTGATTATGTCTTCCACTTCCTTTTCTGAAATATGTTGTGAATGTTGAATTTCTTGTGGCATTGATTTATTGTATATTTTTTCCGTTATTCAGGATTTGTCGGAAGTGGGCTTCCCACGTTTCTATTGGGATTGATTGTGAGAATTTTGGTGTTCTCGGTTTTAATGCCGCATAGTGATTTGTCTTGGCCTTCTCTATTATTTTCTTTCCTTCCTCCTCTATCCAGTTTGCTCTTTTCTCTTTTAGGAGGTTTTTGTAAAGCCTCCTGCAGGAGTTATACGTTTTTAGGTGCTCTTCTGTCCTGGTGATCCTTGCCTTATATAGGTGACCTAGAACTTCTTTTCTTTTGTTGTAGCAAATTTCATCAAACCAAGGTTGCGATAAATGCCAAAAATTAATATTGAACTGCAGTCTCCTACCTATTCATTTGTAATTAAATTCTTTAGATCAATATAACACTTTATAATGTAAGTATTGTGGGTTCGTGAGACGTCCAGGTTTCAAACATTAAAATTTGTTCTTAATTTCCGTAGAAACACACTTTTTCAACCCTTACAGTAACAGAATTACTTCACATACAACTTGCAAGGTCATCGACCACAAAAGAGTTTACTTTTACAGCTGTTCACGCACACGCGTCCAGTTACCGATTGACCCCTTGACGAACTGCGACTTCTTTATTTATAGCTTACTCACTATCCGGAAAGTTGTCAAACAGTCAAGATGGCGCTAGAAGAAAGACGAACTCTCTAGAAATCCATCTCATTCCCCACACCGTTTCGGCGAGCTTTCATCTCCGCATTGCACTGCCCGAATTTTTGAACTGACCCTCACGCCACCTCCGCGACATATCAAACATGATTTATATGTAAAATCATTAGTTTCATGAACGTTGTTACTTAATTATTATGTGAATAACGATGATTTGTGCTTGTTTTAGCGGTCATCATCTCAAAATACCAGGACTGCATCTATATATCTAAAGTGGAAGTTGGGGCAGCCACACCCCCGCTGACTGCCCCAACTTCCACTTCAGGGGCCGAAGGATAGAGTGGACTAATTCCATCAAGCGTTCAACTTGATAGAGGCCTAACTTTCAGCGGACACATCCGGGAACTATCGGCACGGGTACAGGGGGCTATTGCCTCTCTGTACCCAATGCTGGGTTCACGCTCGATGCCAGTCCGCTTAAAGCTACACCTCTTTCGAGCGCTGATAATCCCACTCATATGGTACGCCTGTGAAATCTGGGGCATGGCTGCCGATAGCTGGATAGCATACCTTCAGCGTGCACAGAACAGAGGACTCCGATCCATATATTCTGTGGGCCGTTCTTTCCCCATGATGTTGCTTCCTCGTCAAATTCCCTCAACAAAAAATACCACATCATCCTGTAAACATCACAATTATCAACCTGCGGTCAGACCCAAAACCTGGGTGGGTACGCAGCAAAAACCTTCTGGCAGTTAACAGTATACGACTTGGACTTGGATATGTGATATATCTATATATAATATAGATATATCATCTAGCAGCATCCAAGGATCGTTGGTCCCATTTTTTTTCGATACGACTGTAGACACTAAAGTTAATATGGGTATCTTCAAGACATTTGTCGAGCAGCTGTATGATATCGAATTGAGAGAAGGTTATTTCCAGCAAGATGGAGCAACGTGCCATACATCTAATGACACCATGGAACTTTTAACCCGTTTATTTGATAATCGAATAATCTCAAAAGGTATGTGGCTCCTCAGCTCCCCTGACCTAAGCTGAGCGGATGTTTTCTTGTGGGGATATCTAAAAATAGAGTGTACAAGAATAGGCCACGGACAATTGACGTTCTCAAGGAATCCATTGGAACCGAAATAAGTAACATTGTCAAGGATACTGTCCGTGAACCTTTAGAAAATATGGTGAGACGAGTAGAAACATGTATAGATGCTGGTGGAGGACACTTCCAACATTTTCTCTGAGATGTAAATAGTGTAATGCAATCTCACAATTGTGTATTATATTCTACCAAAGTTACAGGTGTGTCCTATTATTGCATCAAAAGTTATGACGTATTGAAGTGGTTCAGATTTATATGGATCACACTATACTTGGAGATGTAACATGTTGTTTGCAAGAGTAACCACGTCGTGAGACAAAAGTGGCCTTGTTCAAGTGGCCTGTCCTCAGATAAGTCTATGCAGAGAAGGACCAAAGAATAACAAGAAGAGCAACTCTGCATAAGCTCCTTTACCGGATTTTCCCTCGGTACGAACCAAAATCACAGATACAGCCTTGGGTCTGCCTCCATTTATTATGGCTAGCTGACCGAGTGGTTGCATCAGGCGGTTTCGCGAGCTCCGGGTTCTCTTCCCGTGGCCGACCTATCTGACCAATGGGTTTTTCGGAGGCTTTCCCTGGTCGGTAGGTGAATGCTGGGTAGGTTAATTACATCCCCTGAGTTTACTATTCTTCCATTTCATGTCCATTAGAATTGTATGTATATATATATATATAGATATATATATATAAACGTGCATAAACCTGTTATATAGGTTATACGTAAAACATTCTTTGAAACAACTGAACATTAATGATTTGGCAGATAATGTAGAAAACAGAACAAATATAAATGTTACACTTTTTGCAGATGATACAAATATTTTTATCAAAGGGGTGAATAAGGAAGGGGCAGATGTACATATTGAAAATAATCTAAAATATATTCAAAAATGGTTTAGTGCCAATATGTTAATATTGAGTAAGGAGAAAACAGCAGCCCTAAGCTTCTATAATAAAATGAGTGGAAGTCAATTGTATCCAAAATTAATGCTGGGACAAGACCAAATACATTACGTACAAACTATCAAATTTCTGGGACTAATACTAGATGAAAATTTAAATTGGGAAACTCACATAGAGGCATTGACGAAAAAGCTTAGTAAAATGTGTTTCTTAATGAGGGCGATTACAGGCATGTCAAGCTTGAAAGTTCGGAGAATAGTGTACTTTTCATATATACACAGTTTGTTGGCATATGCTATAATTTTTTGGGGAAATTCTAAAGACAGTATAAAAGTATTCAGATACCAAAAGAAAATAATTAGAATCATAGCAGATGTCTCAAGCACAACTAGTTGTAAGCCATACTTCAGTAAATTAGGTATCTTACCACTGCCAAGTATACACATATATGAAACTCTTGTACATATGAAAGCAAGCCTAAGTTTATTCAAAACAAATTCTGAAATTCATATACACAACACTAGAACAAAGAATAATTTATTTGTGAAGTCACACAAAACAAAGATGTATGAAAATAGTTTCACATGTGCTGGCTTACATCTTTACAATAAGCTACCTGAATCTATAAAAAAGATTGAATCACAACATCAATTTAAGAAATTGTTATTAAACTTCCTTAGAGCCAATAGCTTCTACAGCGTGGATGAATTTTTAAATTTGTAAATATTTAGTTAGCTACCTTAATTATAAATATTGTACTTAGTTTTTAATTTGACGTGTCCTATAACATGTACATGTTTTAATGGATGAATCAATAAATCAAATCAAATCAAATCTGTTGGCTGTATACATGGTTAGGATCATGAATAGGCTAAACGATACATGGGAAGAAACACCTAAACATAATACAACAATGAAAACATACTTGAGACCTGATGTGGTAAGAAAACTAATGCCTGTGTACCAAAGGCTGGCATCAGATGAAATCCTAAGGAGATGAACATTGGGTAAGACACAAATGTAAATGAAGGTTTACATAACATGATATGGCATAATTGCCCAAAAGAAATATTTGTGTCGCAGAAGAGACTTCAGGCTGCTGTGACATCAACCAATCAGTGAATTCAATTTTGGTTGTTGTTCCTCACCCATGCTGCAGTCAGACATAATGGACACAGATTTCACCAGCATCTCTAAAAATTAGCCAAGGGAAGGACCAATTACGCTTACTTTATCCAGCAACTTCTGAGCAGGTAACTTCTAAAAGATACAGAAGGAAACTGAAATTGGACACTGCTGCAGGAGAAAAAAGGAAAGGGCCAGGAGGGTCCAACTTACTGTGACTTTGTGGGTTCGTGAAGTGAAAAGTCCAATTGCACCACTCAAAAATGTTCTTTATTTCCACCGACTTACAGTTAAACTCTTGCCAATTACACAGAATTACGTAATGCACACAATTACGATTCACCAGTTCGTCCGTTACAATTTCACTTGCACGCGTAATTAGGTACAATCCTCCGATGCACTCACTCAGTCTTCTCGTCGTACACTAGCACTGCATTCTTACGCCAAGAACTGAGTGACTCGATTCACTCACTGCAGCCCTTTTTATAGGAATATCACAGTCTTCTGGAGGTCTCTGGTTTCCGTGAATCCACGCGAAGGTTCCAGATTGCAGTGGGAGGGGGAAAAGAGGCGGCCAGCGACAAATGACATTTCCCTAGTCATCCCCATCAGTTAGTGACAGAGACTAATGAGGTGCGCGTGGCGCGGCCTCTGATCTGTTGTGCTTCCCAATAATTGGGTGACATTACCTATCTTGAGGGTTTTAGTTGCTTCGAGGCATGTAGCTGAGAAGGACAATGTTTTTTATTTAAAAATTTGATTTACTCAGTTATAGTTTTTTCCAACATTTTTTGTCATTCAAAATGTTCCACACGATGCAGTTTTCATTCAGTCCCTCTAAAATTTTCAACCAATGTTCTTAGAAAGCAAACTAAGGTTTCCATCATATGAATTTTTAATATTCATTATATTTTTAAAGTTACTAGTATATAAAATCAAAGGTTTAATCATTTTTTGTCTTTTTTTTTTTGTTTGCTCCATATCTAATTTTTTTCCTCTGGAACCAAAGGCTGTATAAGAAATTTATATGATAGATCTCATCTTCATAACCATGTGAATATTTTAAGAAATACAAAAATTACGATTTCAAAAATTTTCATCACGTGGAGCGGTTTGAATTTTGCCCAAATTTTGAGTTTCACACATTAATTACTTAAAAAATATACGAAGATACAAAAACCAAATTTTGAATTCTGTATCCACTGTTACAGAACTAAGTGATAAATCTCTCAGCAAGATTGGTTGAAAATTGCTGGATTTTGGGTTTTCAGTGCTGCATCCCCTGTCGGTCTCCGGGCCAACCTGGTGAGCGTTTCCTGACCACAGTAGGCTGGGATGCTGGTTGTGTTGGGACACTGCCCTCTGCCCTGTCATTGCTCCTTGGGAGTCATAGGTACAAGATACCAAGTTTGGACCTCCATGCCAATTCTCCTCCCTAGCGTAGTCCCGTACAACGGCTAGCTCTTGTTTTTCACGTCAAAGAAGCTTCAGAAGAATAATCTGCTATGTTGCTCTCATATGGCTTTCTTATTCAGTCTTGTACCAGCTGTTCTCACCGGTATAAGAATGCACAGAAAGTGTCTTATTGCGTATTTTGGTAGGGGATTTTAAGAACACGGAACCGCCATTAAGGTAGAATACAGTAACAAAAAATTGAATGGTCGGTGTAGGTTATAGCTCAGTCCCTACTCCTGAAACTCGTCATAAAATACAACACATAAAATATTTTGCTAATTTTTCTGGTAGTGTTGGCTGTTTGGACTATGTAAATATATTTTTTCAACAGTTGGTATACTTTTAAACACCGTACATGTTCACGTTCTCCTGTTTTCACCCGGCGTTTGTTTCGTGTATTCCCATGTTAAGAAACCAGTGACAGGGGTCATGCTTACGTCACGGCGGAATTAGCCCTACATCGTGATTATTAACAAACATGTGAGAGGCAAGGGCTGCGAAACGAACAAATTAAATTTTCATGACTGATGTAGAGGGTAAATCACCCCCTCCCTGCCGTAAACTGCTCTCTTATGCACACCTGTGCGCAGTAATTCCGTACACACATCTCTACCGGTTTGAATAACTAAGTCTTAACTAAGTCGAGATCAAGGTGTACTGTAAACTAGCCTCGATCATGGCCAAAGACATCTGCTAAACTGATTAATAGAAGAGTTTCTAATCTTGCGGCTTTTACAAATTAACAATTGACTATCTTAATCACATCGTACACTGAGCTCAAATAAAGTACAAAATGGGCCAATAATACTATGGAATAGCTTCATATACATCTATCGGAAGAAGTGATTATTAATTCAAGGAATATATGCACCAAAGAAGAACAATTCCTTGCACTTATATAAATTTATGTCTTTTTTCGCTCCGAAGTACAATAACTCTTTCTCACCTATATCCAATTTTTATTAGAATATGGTTCCAGCTGACTAATGTTCACATTTAGAATATAGTTTCCATCAAAGCAAAACCCCAATTTAGTAAATTTTAAATCGACTTAATAAATAAGATATACTGATATATGTATACAAAGCAATTCCAACTTACGCGACATCTGTACCATACTACGTGTACTCCCCGTTGCACGGGACTTCCACTGTGTCGCTGTGATCGCAACTACTCGGTAAACATGCCGGATATTTGAGCTACACCGGTTTTCTTCTTCGGGCTTAATTTTAATATTAATATAGTAATTTCTGTACCGCGTACATACATGGCAGGTAGAGAAGAAGTTGCTTTCTCTCAATGTTGAGATTGCACAGAAAACAAATATTTCCGGATCACAAAAGAATAAAAAGTTAAGAAAAAAGCCTGTTCAGCAAAACTTTAAATTGGAAAGCCGTTTAAATAACAAACTTATATATAGCGTCAGTGTCTTTCAAGACCACATGTGTACATTTTGAGAAAATATCACATTAACACACTGCCCATAGGGTACCTATGTCCTATTATTAGTACAAACGTTATGACCTATTGAAATAGTTCAGGTGTATATGGATCGCACTGTAGAAGAATGTGATAATCAGATTCCACCAAAGACAATTTTATAGCTCAGTAAAGTTATGCTTGCCCTCTTCTGATTCCAAGTAACACTTCAATATTTGAGAGATCGGATCCGCGAAGTATCCCGAAACTCAAATACTGGGCGTTTTGCATATGTTATCACATGTTATGAAGGAAAGATCTTAAGAGTCTTCCGGCACCACCACACGCCACGAAACCTATAAGTAATGTTACTTGAGAACACAAGAAGCGAACTGATAATGCTTCTCACTTTCAAACTAACCATAAGATTGAAATTATATTAATTTTCTAAAAGCTCTATCGATAACCGTCTTTATGGCATGGTGGTAGTGTCAGGTTCAACAAGTACCTACTTCATATCTCGATCAGAATGCTAATCCTGAAAAATGACTGTCTGGTAGCTCCAAGCTCTATGCACCCTGAACTCATTTGAGCATCATTTCACTCATCCGATATGACTTAGTACTGGAAGAGGTTAAATAAGACCAAAACGCTTTTGATTTAAGACATGCTCATAAAAATTAAAATGATTATCTTGTATTTCCTGGGTAAGCCCTGAGAGGTTCTCCTCATGACTTTCATGTAACTGATATACCGCAGAAGAAAAACAAAACTGGACACACAAACAGAACGTAATGTCAAAGACCGTCACCTAGACAACCAGTTAAAAAACATTTGACTATCGCTTAAAGTCTACTGTATTCCCATATTCCTTTGTCGTTATTCATTTTTTATCTCTTGGACATACAAATAGAACGTAATGACAAAGACCGTCACCTAGACAACCAGTTTTAAAACATTTGACTATCACTTAAAGTCTACTGTATTCCCATATTCCTTTGTCGTTATTCATTTTTTATCTCTTGGACATACAAATAGAACGTAATGTCAAAGACCGTCACCTAGGCAAACAGTTTTAAAACATTTGACTATCACTTAAAGTCTACTGTATTCCTACACTCATACAATAAAATTAATAGTAAGATAATATTTACCTTGCAGTAAAATCCTGCGCGGTAGGGATGAGTAGCAACTGTGGTGGGGATAGTGCACCTATCGGTACAATGCGTCACACACGTACGATTACGAGAGGAGAGGGCGGCGCATAAGGTGTCTAAAAACAAATTTCATTCTCTAAACCAGTTTATAAACTAAGTTGTAATTCTTACTATGGTAGTAATCTCCACGCTTTTGTTGGATCTTAAATAGTACATAGACATTTGTAACAAAACCTGTTCTCCTCCAGCAGGCATGATAAACAACTGTCGGCCTTTCAATATCGCTGCAGAGTCCCTGTAACGTATTTCACTCCAGGCATATGGTCCAGTATATGCTGCATTTATATAAGTTTCATCCATATAAACTATATAAACTTCACTTCGATATCTCCGAATATTTCGTAAATACTTAAGCCTTTTTGCACGTATGGTGCGATGTTCTATTAAAATTTGTCTGTCACGCTCAGTGTTTTTTTTTATTTCAAATAATCCTAGCTTCAAAAGAACTCTTCTTAATGTTCAGACACTGCCTTGGAAGTCAGTAGAATTTTTAAGCTTCATAAGCACTTTCTTCACAGTTGGTCTTTGTTTTTCTGTGTTTTAAAAATTATTCATAGTTCGCCTAACTACTTCTGAATTAAAACATCCAAATTAGATTTTGTGCATGTTCTTAATCTTTGTTTACTGGACATAGAGAAGGACGTTGTTGCTAGCATCAATGGCTTTTCTTTCCTTAATAACTCTCCTAAACTGCTTTCAGACACAACTGATGCCTCAGATACCCTTCCCCAGATTTTTATAGCTGACCCAGACCATTGTTCCTTTTTTATAAATCTATGGATATTGGTTATTACTTCTCGTGTTTTTAAATGTAGCACTTTATTTCCTAATGTGCTGCTAGAAGGCGTCATTTATAAATGCTCTCTTGGAACCAGGTGACAAGCACATTTTGAAACAAGCTGTAGTGTTACCGAGTAGCTCTGCACGTCTTTAGTTGCTCGCAACTGGTACGCAACTGACCTGCCCTCCCATCCATTTGTAACCGTTCTGAGGTGGACTCGTCCAGATACCACTGCGTATCGCTCCGCACTTTCAAGATTAAAAAATACATATGTACTAGACTGTAGAGCTAGTATAAGGTGTGGTAGATCACGAGGCGGCCCACCGAGGTTTTTGGTAGTCCTCCCTGCGGGGTAGACACGCGAAGGTGACCTATCCACTTCCCCCCGTCTTGACGTTGTTGTCGATCCGGTGGGCTTTCTCGCGGAAATCACCCCCATGGAAAGCCTACGCTCCCGGGATGTAGAGCTCGGGGTCTATGGACTTTTGTGTAGACAATGATATGTATCTATGCCCCCAAATGGGAAGGAGGATGAGGAGAGAGGAGACAAAGGGCGGCTGTCCGAAGCAGTCACGAGAGTAGACAGGTCACGGTTCCTTCATTTCACCAGTTGGAAACACCCTGGCAGGCCAGGACAACCGGTATCCCACCAACTGTGGCCCTCAATCGTCCCCACCACACCTGAAACCGTCCTACCGGTGGAGGAAGTGTTCACCAAGGGCATATCATCTTGCCATGCAGCACCGAAACTCCCGCCGAAATTCGGGGGATGTAATTAACCGACTCGGCTTTCGCTTGACGATCCGGTAAAACCCCTCAAAAAACCACAAGTCAGGTAGGTCGGCCAGGGGAATAGAACCTGAGCCATTCCGCTAGGTAAATTTTAGATGGAGTTTTGTTCCTCCATTTGCTACATGTACCTCAAACTCTAGAATGGGTTCCCAACACGAAGCACGTGGTTTCACCTCACGCTTTGACATTTCTTGAACACAAGCCGGAATAATCTCTTCCCACTGATCTGTTTACTTAAGTGAGCTTAGGATGTTGTCATGCTTGGCAGTATTCCTACATTTCATTGTACCAACTGTACCTGTTAACAAACTAAATGTGCAAATTAAAGAATAGATTAACATACGACATGGAACACATTTAACAGTAAAAACCAGGGTATGAATCGGGGTGATCGAGTAATTGCACGAGATCCAAATTGGAATCCTGTACAACTTTCTCTACAATTGTACAAACTTATGTACTTCAAAATAAACCTAATCTTATTATTAATTATATTGTAGGGATATGAGAATACAGTAGACTTTAAGTGATAGTCAAATGTTTTAAAACTGGATGTCTAGGTGACGGTCTTTGACATTACGTTCTATTTGTATGTCCAAGAGATAAAAAATGAATAACGACAAGGGAATATGGGAATACAGTAGACTTTAAGTGATAGTCAAATGTTTTAAAACTGGTTGTCTAGGTGACGGTCTTTGACATTACGTTCTATTTGTATGTCCAAGAGATAAAAAATGAATAACGACAAGGGAATATGGGAATACGGTAGACTTTAAGTGATAGTCCAATGTTTTAAAACTGGATGTCTAGGTGACGGTCTTTGACATTACGTTCTATTTGAATGTCCAAGAGATAAAAAATGAATAACGACAAGGGAATGTGGGAATACGGTAGACTTTAAGTGATAGTCAAATGTTTTAAAACTGGATGTCTAGGTGACGGTCTTTGACATTACGTTCTATTTGTATGTCCAAGAGATAAAAAATGAATAACGACAAGGGAATACGGGAATACAGTAGACTTTAAGTGATAGTCAAATGTTTTAAAACTGGATGTCTAGGTGACGGTCTTTGACATTACGTTCTATTTGTATGTCCAAGAGATAAAAAATGAATAACGACAAGGGAATACGGGAATACAGTAGACTTTAAGTGATAGTCAAATGTTTTAAAACTGGTTGTCTAGTTGACGGTCTTTGACATTACGTTCTATTTGTATGTCCAAGAGATAAAAAATGAATAACGACAAGGGAATATGGGAATACGGTAGACTATCAGTGATAGTCAAATGTTTTAAAACTGGATGTCTAGGTGACGGTCTTTGACATTACGTTCTATTTGTATGTCCAAGAGATAAAAAATGAATAACGACAAGGGAATACGGGAATACAGTAGACTTTAAGTGATAGTCAAATGTTTTAAAACTGGTTATCTAGTTGACGGTCTTTGACATTACGTTCTATTTGCATGTCCAAGAGATAAAAAATGAATAACGACAAGGGAATATGGGAATACAGTAGACTTTAAGTGATAGTCAAATGTTTTAAAACTGGTTATCTAGTTGACGGTCTTTGACATTACGTTCTATTTGTATGTCCAAGAGATAAAAAATGAATAACGACAAGGGAATATGGGAATACAGTAGACTTTAAGTGATAGTCAAATGTTTTAAAACTGGTTGTCTAGGTGACGGTCTTTGAAATTACGTTCTATTTGTATGTCCAAGAGATAAAAAATGAATAACGAAAAGGGAATATGAGAATAAAGTAGACTTTAAGTGATAGTCAAATGTTGTAAAACTGGTTGTCTAGATGACGGTCTTTGACATTACGTTCTGTTTGTATGTCCAAGAGATAAAAAATTGAATAACGACTTCCATTTTGAAAAGTATTAGTAAATTCAAAGATATAATAAAGAATATCTCGCAAATTTGTGTGTGTTTTATTGAGATCTAAATGAAATTTTAACGGCATTCGCAGGAAATTCGAGGTATAAATTTCATTTCGCATGCAAGTATGTTAAACACGTGATAATTTAATGAAAATCATTTTAAAAGATAAGTATTTTTAAAGCATTAGTGAAAAAGGTAATTTAGGGCCTGGTGGGATTTTCTTAAAATGTCTTCGATTTTCATTTGTGGAAGCTGCTTAAATACTTACAAATTGAATATACAGTCAATTGTCAACGTGCGTATGTTTACGGCAGGACCCTTTCTTGGACTTGATGGAGTATAAAGAATAAAGGCGTGAGCATGACGTTAGTCTCGACATGACAAATAACAAAACAAGGCGAGTTCGATAAACATGAAATGTTCTCGTACGTAATCTTGCCAAATTTATCAGAAGATCTTGAAAAATGCTTCCGCGTATAGATCTGACGTAAACTGGAACAGGCGTGTTCTTTCTGCATTTCTTAATTTCTTATGTGTTTCCCTTCATTATAAACTTGAATGTCGGATTTGTTAATCTAATTTACGAGGGTGGGCTGAAATGTTCTTGGCATGTTAGTGGAAAACAATTTATGCGTTCCAATTAGTTTTATTTTTCAACATAATCTCGACTAATATCCATTCATTTTGTCCAACGGCGTTACTGTGTATTATGCTCTCTGCAGTGTAGCGCAATTCCTTCTTCATTTGACGAAAGCGTGTACCAGCGAACAATTTCTTCAGTTTTGGGAACAAATGGAAGTCCAAGGAAGCCAAATCTTGAAATTAGGGTGGGTGTACCAGCACTTCATAATGCAGATCTCACAATTTCTCCATTACAAAAATACTTTTGTGGGTAGGTGCATTTTCCAGGTGGAAAACAATTCATTTTTTAGAAATGAATTGTTCTTTCACACTGACCGTGTGTAGGCTAAAGTATGGAAAGATAGTCAGACTGAAAAATCTTTCATACTTTAGCCTACATTTACCTACCTTACCCCAGACGATCCGTGGTTCAAGTACCGGCTATGACATTGAAGTTTTCAGTCTGGTCCTACCCTTTCATAGTGCGTCCTACACACGGCTAGTGTGAAAGAACAATTAATTTCCATTAATTGTACCTAATAGTGGTCCGAACTATAAAGCCCGGGCCCTAAAGTACTTACAGCATAGTAAGTCGTCATTGAGGTAGTTGTCTTATGTGTTTATGAGAACTCCTAGTGGTTTACCGGAAAATACACGAGTCAGTTGGAGAATTTAATGTCATACCCGCACCTTAAAATACTTACGGCATAGTAAGTCGTCATTAAGGTAGTTGTCTCATGTGTTTATGAGTACTCCTAGTGGTTTACCTTCAAATACACGAGTCAGTTGGAGAATGTAATGTCATACCCGGACCTTAAAGTACTTACAGCATAGTAAGTCGTCATTAAGGTAGTTGTCTCATGTGTTTATGAGAACTCCTAGTGGTTTACCGGGAAATATACGAGCCAGTTGGAGAATTTAATGTCATGTTGGCACATTGACCATAGTAGCTCAATGGTTTAGAACGGCTGGATGGCAACCAGAAGATCCGTGGTTCAAATCCCGGCTATGACACAGAATTTTTCAGTCTGACTCTATCGTTCCAATTCATTTTTTATTTTGGTTTTACCTTTTTCTGGTTAATCATTCAACAAAATTCCTTTGGCATGCCAAAACACTGACGCCATGACTTTCCCGCCAATGACACCGTCCCCACGTTCTTTGGAGCTGAAGAGACAGCTTCTGTCCACTATCTCGACTGCTCCTTGGATTCCAGTGTGTAGTGGTGAATCCCTGTTTCATCAATTTTGACGTATCGGCGCAAAAAGTCATTTCTGTTCTTCTGAAAATGCACCAGCTCGGTTAAAACTTAGTGTCGCGGCGACGCACATAAAGGGTTCGCGCGAAGTGATAATGCGGCTTGTTTACACAAAGGAACTGATAAAGATATCACGCAGATAAATGTCTGCCGAAACCAACTGAGACAAATGGAAATTTCTGGTGACATCTTGACTATTCCGTTTCTTTATTGTTCTGGAACAGTCTGGAACTATCAGATGAGGTATTTAAGAGTCAGTCGTGAACATATGTTGTAACGAGAGCTGATGTAAACAGGTGTAATAAGAACGCTGTTGATATGGTCATCGACCTTGGTAGATTGTGATTGTGTATATGATGTATATATTGTGTATACTGTGAGTGTATACGCAAATAAAGAACGATTTGAATCTCTGCAAATTGGACTTTTAATTCTAAGAACCCACAAAGTTACATTAAATTAAAATTCAAGCTTTAAAATATCGTTCAAATTAATACAGGTTAACCTACTCTAGTGTCTTATTTACATGGTACATTTAGCTCAAATAATGTACAAGATAGGCCAGATGCAGCCCGCCTCGGTAGCGTGGTGGTAGCGTGTCTGTCTCACGTTCAAAAGGTCCCGAGTTCGAACCTCGGTCAGGGTGAGTTACTTCGATAAGGTTTTTCCAGGGTTTTCCCTTGTCCTGAAAGACGAATGTCGAGTAACTCTAAGCTCTATGGAACCTTGGCTCATTTAAGCATCATTTCAACCATTCATGGATGATGCCTCGTGGTGGGCCGCTTCACCTGTTGGTGACGACACGTGCTGCTTAATTCGGGCGGTCATGTAGACGACGCCGCTGTGGATGATCCTTCAATCATCGTCTGGAGCGCTGCCACTTCCTCCTTGATGAATCTCCGGAGTTTAGCGTCTGGTCGTTGATAGCCTTCTCTAGTTGTGTTGAGAAAGAGTTGTCTCTATGGACGACCCATTGGTTTATTTCTCCATGTTCTTTGTGGATGAACTGCTGCAGGGATTCTTGCATCGTTGCAAGCTGTGCAGTTGAAGTTGTTAGTGAAAGTAGCTCCTCCAGCTGCGCTACTTTTTCTGTTAGGAGTAGAAGCTTGGCCTGCATATCTTCCAGCTTTAGCAGAATTTCTGCCAAGGCCGGTGAAGTGGAGTGCTGGTCGTCGGGGCAAGCCGTCTGGACCCGCGTTAAGTATGCAGGCGGTTCAAAGGCTGAAGGCAGAAGTAACCCTACATGCTCCCGCGGCCGGCAGGCCTGCCGCGTCCCTACTGGGTTCCTGTCCCTCAGGTAGGCGCCGGTAATGCTTCTGCTAGGGAGCTGCGGGCATATAGTCTGTCTGCGGAAGTGATCTGCTCCCCAGCAGGTGGCGCAGAAGCGACGGCGTCGTGCCAGGTCGTGCTGCCGGCACAGATGAGTTATAGTATAGAAACGCAAAGAAAATCCCTGTAAGGAATGTGCTGTGGGACAAGGACAGCTAATGTGTGTGGCAGAGGAGGCTTGCTATACAAGGAGCAGACCGTTAAAAAAACATGCGCCCTATTCGCTCTGTACATTAAAGCCGAGAAGATTTATTCACAAAAGTAGAAGCCGTCAGAATGTTTTTGAATGGTCTGTAACTGTACTGACATGGATTGTCATAAACCTGTCCAGGGAGGGTGTGGGGACCTTCGCCCCACCCTGCGTCTCGCCCCTCGGAGACTTTCTCTCCTGTGGAGGAGTGTAAGTTGTTGGCAGGCTTTGACTTACAGAGATAATCGGACGTATGTGTAGAAAATTGTCACAGAGAAGCTACACATAAACAAAAGATAATATGTTGGAATATGGTTGGCATCTTTCTGTGAGCAATATACAAAATTTGTGGAGAATCTGAAGTATTTATATGTAATTAAAACTCGAATATAAAAAACAATCGCAAAAATCACAATTTCGACTCCCCTTAACACACCGACTGTACAACCTTCTCGGTTATTAATTAAAATACGCCGGTTCACTGACTTCTACTGGTGCCACTTTTTTTCTCTTTGTGTAATTATTTAACGAGCTTTGCTAACGAAGTTGATAACAACATAATTACAAACGAAATAATTAAAAATGGAGATTATTGAGCTATTTTAGCGTCAGTATCGCAAACATCGAAGCTTTCGATTCTGTTTTGTTTTGCTGTATTACTTGGGATGAAATACACGCAGAGCGGGTCTTGATTTACATCGATGTTCTGTGGCGTAACACTTTGTTACTCTATGGCATTTTCAATTAACAGTCGGCGTTTTATTTGGAAGTATAACTTCAAAGTGGGCTGTGTGTGTCTTTTTAATATTTTAGTAGACTTCTTTAGAGCTATTACTGAGTACGAAAACTTTTTCGTTATAAAAAAGAAGAGATGACATGAAGAAAACCACGGGAGGTACAGTGCGCAGGCCACAGTGTCACATAGAAGTCCTTAAAGTGGAGGATAAGTGTAGAGATAGCAAAGAGTGATACGTATTCACATAGAGCACTATTCATATAAGCAAGATGATCGTATAGATGAGAAATAAAGAATCAAACTGGGATCGCCGTAAAAACTTGCCCACATGTTACTAAATATAAAAGAACTGCCAATGTAAGCTCAGTGTACACCATCAAGGAGTAAATCTGAGTTGTAAGTTCATAAAGGGTTAAAGATCAACTCAAGTTCGGGAGTCATTCACCCAAGTTATCGCTTAGTTTCTTTCTTGTTTTGCTGCTGGTGTCAAATGTTTGGTATTACCAAAATCTAGGGACATGGTTCACGAGGAAATTGTCTTCTGCTGTTCCGGAAGAGATAATGGCCCATTCACGACTTGGTTCGCTTTCTCCGCAATACAAACTTACCAGTGGAAACCAAAGATAACAGTTCAGTTCCGTAATTATAGCACTCATGTCCCGTCTTCCACATTCTGATCTTGTACTCTGTAGTCTTGGGGTCGAACCCGGAAGACGGCGATGGAGCTCCTAGGCCGCAAAGTTCTCAGCATGCCTTCCTTTAGAAAGAAAGTAAAGCCTCAATGTTAGGTTATATAGGACGATGAACGAAGTGATAATCAAATGAGTCCAAGGTACATAGAGCTTAGAGTTACCAGACAGTCATCTTTAATGTTAAGCGAAAAACTTATCACCCTGACCGAGATTAGAACTAGGAACCTCTTTAACATGACACTACCAGCACGCTACAGAGACGGGCTAATGTCCTCAAACGTTAAGTCATATCGGACGATGAATGAAATGATGCTCAAATGAGTACAGGGTACATAGAGGTTAGAGTTACCAGTCATCTTTCAGAATAAGGGAAAACCTTATAACCCTGACCGAGATTAGAACTAGGGACCACTTGAACATGACACTACCACCACGCTACAGAGACGGGCCAATGTCCTCCAACGTCAAGTCATATCGGACGATGAAGGAAATGATGCTCAAATGAGTACAGTGTACATAGAGCTTGGAGTTAGTAGACATTCATCTTTCAGGATACGAGAAAACCTTAGAGATTAGAACTAGGAACCTCTTGAACGTGACACTACCACCACGCTACAGAGACGGGCCAATGTCCTCAAACGTTAAGTCATATCGGATGATGAAGGAAATGATGCTCAAATGAGTACAGTGTACATAGAGCTTGGAGTTAGCAGACATTCATCTTTCAGGATACGAGAAAACCTTAGAGATTAGAACTAGGAACCTCTTGAACGTGACACTACCACCACGCTACAGTGACGGGCTAATGTCCTCCAACGTTAAGTCATATTGGATGATGAAGGAAATGATGCTCAAATGAGTACAGTGTACATAGAGCTTGGAGTTAGCAGACATTCATCTTTCAGGATAAGGGAAAACCTTAGAGATTAGAACTAGGAACCTCTTGAACGTGACACTACCACCACGCTACAGTGACGGGCCAATGTCCTCCAACGTTAAGTCATATTGGATGATGAAGGAAATGATGCTCAAATGAGTACAGTGTACATAGAGCTTGGAGTTAGCAGACGTTCATCTTTCAGGATAAGGGAAAACCTTAGAGATTAGAACTAGGAACCTCTTGAACGTGACACTACCACCACGCTACAGTGACGGGCTAATGTCCTCCAACGTTAAGTCATATTGGATGATGAAGGAAATGATGCTCAAATGAGTACAGTGTACATAGAGCTTGGAGTTAGCAGACGTTCATCTTTCAGGATAAGGGAAAACCTTAGAGATTAGAACTAGGAACCTCTTGAACGTGACGCTACCACCACGCTACAGAGACTGTCAATGATACACTTGGAATCAGAGTAGTCAAAAGCAGTCGATAATTAAATCTATTACTGGTAATTCTTTTGTTCTTAAAAAATCACTCTAAATTATCCTTGAAATATATATTTTTTCAATTTTCTTTCCTGAGAAAATGCTGTATATTTTCATAACAAATGAAATATATATCCCCCATCCGTGCCAGAGAGTGTACAGGAGCTCGTGAAATTTTCTCCGCATTAAGATGGTCAAGAAACAAATCACTGGTAAACTACTGAAGTTCGGATATCAAAGGTAGCAATTCAGACCTACCGTCATTTATTTCAGTCTGACATTAAACAAGTGCTCATCGTTACCGTTAGAAACGAGTTGCGTGCCTTTCCATCATATCTACCGTTTGACTTCGCAAAGTTAGCAAAGTAAATTTTAACTTCTCTGTGCAAGTACTCTCACAACGGGCGCGTTTAATCATCAGCCAACTCTCCAACTTTTTACCCTCCCCTTTCCCCCGTACAGTGGTTTAAGGACCTGTCAACTCTTGGGCTCTGGACACGATGAAGGAAACCATGTCTTCCTCTGCCGGGTAGAGAAATATAAACTTCTTGGCATATAAACGTAAGAATAGGGGCACCCCGTCCTGACTATCATCTAGGAGAAAGTGTTGAATTAAACGAAACTACAGAGAGCTATAAGCTACAAGATGATGGTGGGCTAGACTACGCTACAGAGAGGATTCGGCACGGACGTTCATACATATGCCCCTAAGTGGTTCAGCGACGGGAGGGAGGATAAGGGATGAGGAGTCACAGCATGGCCGTCCAAGGGAGTCAGGATAGTGCAGAGGGCAGAGTCCCCACACTTTTCAATTGGAAACTCAGTACAACCGGCGTCCCATCCTACTGTGATCCGGAAACGGTTCCACAAGACCAGGTTCGGCAACCGGAGACCGTCCTAGCGGAGGAGGTAGTTATACTAAGAACATATCCTGCGAGCCCGCCTCAATAGTGTAGATGACAGTGTGTCTGCCTTACGTTGAAGAGGCCCCGAGTTCGAATCTCGGTCAGGGTGAGTTACCTGGATAAGGCTTTACGGGGTTTTCCATTTTCATTGAAATTGCGTTCTATTTGTATGTCCAAGAGATAAAAAATGAATAACGACAAGGAAATATGGGAATACAGTAGACTTTAAGTGATAGTCAAATGTTTTAAAACTGGTTGTCTAGATGACGGTCTTTGACATTTCGTTCTATTTGTATGTCCAAGAGATAAAAAATGAATAACGACAAGGGAATATGGGAATACAGTAGACTTTAAGTGATAGTCAAATGTTTTAAAACTGGTTGTCTAGATGACGGTCTTTGATATTACGTTCTATTTGTATGTCCAAGAGATAAAAAATGAATAACGACAAGGGAATATGGGAATACAGTAGACTTTAAGTGATAGTCAAATGTTTTAAAACTGGTTGTCTAGATGACGGTCTTTGACATTACGTTCTATTTGTATGTCCAAGAGATAAAAAATGAATAACGACAAGGGAATATGGGAATACAGTAGACTTTAAGTGATAGTCAAATGTTTTAAAACTGGTTGTCTAGGTGACGGTCTTTGACATTACGTTCTATTTGTATGTCCAAGAGATAAAAAATTAATAACGACAAGGGAATATGGGAATACAGTAGACTTTAAGTGATAGTCAAATGTTTTAAAACTGGTTGTCTAGGTGACGGTCTTTGACATTACGTTCTATTTGTATGTCCAAGAGATAAAAAATGAATAACGACAAGGGAATATGGGAATACAGTAGACTTTAAGTGATAGTCAAATGTTTTAAAACTGGTTGTCTAGATGACGGTCTTTGACATTACGTTCTATTTGTATGTCCAAGAGATAAAAGATGAATAACGACAAGGGAATATGGGAATACAGTAGGCTTTAAGTGATAGTCAAATGTTTTAAAACTGGTTGTCTAGATGACGGTCTTTGACATTACGTTCTATTTGTATGTCCAAGAGATAAAAAATGAATAACGACAAGGGAATATGGGAATACAGTAGACTTTAAGTGATAGTCAAATGTTTTAAAACTGGTTGTCTAGATGACGGTCTTTGACATTACGTTCTATTTGTATGTCCAAGAGATAAAAAATGAATAACGACAAGGGAATATGGGAATACAGTAGACTTTAAGTGATAGTCAAATGTTTTAAAACTGGTTGTCTAGATGACGGTCTTTGACATTACGTTCTATTTCTATGTCCAAGAGATAAAAAATGAATAACGACAAGGGAATGTGGGAATACAGTAGACTTTAAGTGATAGTCAAATGTTTTAAAACTGGTTGTCTAGATGACGGTCCTTGACATTACGTTCTATTTGTATGTCCAAGAGATAAAAAATGAATAACGACAAGGGAATGTGGGAATACAGTAGACTTTAAGTTATAGTCAAATGTTTTAAATCTTGTTGCCTAGGTGACGGTCTTTCACATTACGTTCTATTTGTATATCTAAGAGATAAAAAATGAATAACGACAAGGGAATATGGGAATATAGTAGTTTTAAGTGATAGTCAAATGTTTTAAAACTGGTTGTCTAGGTGACGGTCTTTGACATTACGTTCTATTTGTATGACCACGAGATAAAAGTTAATAGCGAATTTGAGACAAGCATTGGAAAGCTCAGATAACAAGGAATATCTCTGAAATGGTTCACCGCAGTGTATTTGACATAAATAATATGCCTTTAAGGAGACCTTTTTGTGTAATAATATTTGGTCTCTTACAATTTACCATTTCAATTTCTTCATTGAGAATGAAGAGTACTTCAGAGGATATGACCAGAAACTCAAGATGTACATTTTCATCTGTCATGAAAAAGTCTTGAACTCGCGATATTTTAAACGTTGAAAGATGCTGAACTTAGATAAACGAACTTTAATGAATACAAGGTACCCAGAGATTAGTTACCAGACATTCACCTCTCAGAAGAAGGGTAAACATTAGCATCTTAAGCGATATAGAACTAAGGACCTCAAGAAGTGACACTACCACCACGCTACAGAGACGGACCAATGTCCTCCAATGTTAAGTCATATCGGACGATGAATGAAATGATGTTCAAATGAGTACAGGGTACATAGAGCTTAGCGTTACCTGACATTCATCTTTGGGGATAAGCCAAAACCTTATCAAGGTTAGAACTAGGGACTTCTTACGTGATACTACCGCCACGCTACAGAGACGTTGTCATATAGGACGATGAATGAAACGATGTTCAAATGAGTCCAGGGTTCAGAGAGCTTTTAGTTACTGTTGATAGTTCAGGGTAAGGGAAGACTTTGTTATACTGGCCGAGATAAGAATTAGGGACTTTAAGAATGTAGCCCTACCGCCACGACACAGAAGAGGGTGCTGATATGTAAAGAAAGTGTCGTGTACATGACGGGTAACGAACGTTGTACGCCAAATGTCCATTAGAAATAACAGTCTAGTAGTGATAACGAAGCATGTCACAAAGGTCGCGGGATGTTTCTTCACCATTCGCTCGGGTTGCTGCAGAAACTTTCGCTGTGTGCCAGTTGGACAGTTGCCGGCCCGAAGAAGGTGAGCTTTTAGCAACAACAGAGCACCGCACCACAGTGAACTTGACAGCAGTGATTCATCTCCCGAGTGAAGTCATTCGTGCAACGTAAGTAGCACTTGTTTCCTGTTATGTCGCTTTAAGCCCCGTCTTTTGTTTCCGCAGATCGTCAGATGTTTGTCCCTCGCTGCTTGGGATTAGAAAATCCAAGGTTCTTAGGTGAAGTGCTACTCTGAAGCACGTATTAGCTTTGCTTTGTCCGTCTGTAGGCAAGTACGAGCCCAATTAACCTAAGTGTGCACCGGACCTTAAACCCTACACACTTCCTGGTAACTAGGTAATTCAAAATCATTTAACATATTTTGATAACCAGACCTGGATTTAATCTTACGTAGTTTTAAATTGCGAACTGAAATAAGTTCTATCACAATTCAAATTCGTTTCTAAAATTAATAACCAGACCCACCTCTGTAGTATTGTGGTAGCGTCACATTAAAAAGATCAGAGTGATAAGGCTTTTTCCAGATGTTATCTAATCCTGAAAGTCTGGTTACTCTTAGCTCTATGAACCCTGGGCTCATTAAACATCATTTCATTCATCATCCGATATGACTTAATGTTGGAGAACACTGACCCATCTCTGTAGCGTGGTGGTAGTGTCACGTTCAAGAGGTCTCTAGTTCTAATCTCGGTCAGGGTGATAAGGTTTTCCCTTATCCTTAAAGATGAATGTCTGGTAACTCTAAGCTCTATGTAAACTGTATTCATTTGAAAATCATTTCATTCATTAAGAACATTCTTTGACATATTTAAACGAGATATTTATGCACTTGTAATGTTAGCCTGAACAAAAACTATAGGATACTTTAAAATTCGTAAACTACCCCTAATACTTTTTAACCCCTTGTGTGAAAATATTCACCCTTTTTGTAACTATCTCATGGTTTATCAGCAACAATAAAGTCATTCACAAGGAACAGAACTTCTGAAGACAATCACAGAAACTCTCCTATTCACCAAACACGTCCTGCTAACCAGAGATGGCACCACTTGTAATATTTAAACTCATAGGAGATGATTTTTAATAATTTACAGATATTTATGACAAATCGTATTTTTGTTATTTATTTATGGCTTATATTCGATTTCCAAATAAAAATAACTGTATATGAGAGGTAAAGTCTTCTAAATTAAATATATATTTACAGGTTTCGGAAAAGTGTTTTAGGATTCTAATGCAGGTTTTTTAAATATAAGCCTATTGCTTTTGTTGCACTTTTGTATTTATATTAGGATAACTAGGCAAGACCACAAATCTAGAAGTCTCTTATTGTGATTTGTTGATAGTTGTGTTTGGAATTATTATAATCTTCATTCAAACGATATTTGTGTTTTATTGTGAAAAAGAACAGAGAGGAAATTAATTTCGTTTCTTTAATAAAATACGCTGTATTTACAAGGTCACGAACAAAAGCTTGGTGTTAGGAAATTACGTTGAAATTCTGCCATGCTGTCATTTCAAATTTCTTGATTAGAGGTTCGCAAAGGTCAATGTTAGAAACAGTCGAATGTCAGCGCTTCTCAGTTGTTTAACGATTTCGTAAACTTTTCGTCATATTTTGTTTCTGGGGGAATCCGGAAGGCCT